>JARYGA010022606.1:0-119758 GCA_030545235.1 Helianthus tuberosus | reverse complement strand
ACATCACTGTTTGTGATGTGACAGGTGCTATTTATAGGATTCCAAAAAGGGAAAGGTGGTGCACAAGTGACGGATCGGATGGAAACTCGATCGGATGGCCATCCGAACGGATGGTCATCCGTTCGGTTGACCATTCGATCGAATGGTCATTCGATCATTTGGCTGCCGCGAGTTGGTTTTCGTGTTTTCGTTTCATGCGTTGAGCGTTGCGATGCGTTGTTAGGAAGCGATGCAATAGTATTACCCATTAGTTACACAAATAATTTAACTACTAATTACCATACATAAAATCCTTAAATCTCGAGTTTGAGATGAGATTGCGTTGTGATTGAGTTGTGATTGCGTTTGCAATTAATCACCTCAACATAAACATAACATGCACAAGTAACACATAATAGCACACACGTAAAACAATATCCAAAACCTATCATTCGAGTTGCGATGTGATTTAGCGATAAGTCGATTAGCGATTAAACTGCGATTAAATAGCGATTTATTAACAAGTACTGCACATAATACAACTAAAGCAAATTAAAATAGAGTATCGATTACAAGTCGAGGAGTACAATCAATCATTAAGCAAGGAGTGATAGATCGTAATTATAAATCTTTTCTTCCTTTGACTTTGACTTGTACTTTGACTTTCCAAAAGTCGAGGTGTTACAACCTCCCCTACTTTAGGAGATTTCATCCCGAAATTTATGAAGCAGGCTTAACAAACAGTTGCGGATACTTAGCCTTCATGTCACTTTCGAGTTCCCAGGTGAACTCGGCACCGCGTTTGCCTTTCCAGCGAACCTTCACAATGGGAATGTGTGAGTGTCAGAGTACCTTGGTTTCTTGGCCCATGATCTCAATAGGCTTCTCTACGAACTGTAATGTTTCGTCCACTTGTAGATCCTCAAGAGGGATATGTAATTCCTGGTCGGCTAGACACCTTTTGAGGTTCGAAACATGGAAAGTCGGGTGGACATTACTAAGTTCCTCCGGTTGTTCGAGTCTGTAGGCCACTTTGCCAATCCTTTCCAAAATTTTAAAGGGTCCAATATATCAAGGCGCGAGCTTTCTTTTCTTGCCGAATCTGATCACCCCCTTCCAAGGTGAAACCTTTAGGAGTACGTGATCGCCAACGTTAAATTCAAGGGGCTTGCGGCGTCTATCGGCGTAACTTTTCTGATGACTCCGAGCTTTCAGTAGATTGTCTCAAATTTGGAGGATTTTGTCAGTCGTTTCTTGCAACAGCTCAGGACCGGTAATTTGCGCGTCCCCGATCTCGTGCCATACAATAGGCGATCGACATTTTCTTTCGTATAATGCCTCAAATAGTGCCATTTGGATGCTAGAGTGATAACTGTTATTGTATGAGAATTCGACTAAAGGTAAATGAAAATCCCAATTACCACCAAAATCTATAACACACGAGCGAAGCATGTATTCGAGGGTACGAATCATGCGTTCAATCTGATCGTCGGTCTGGGGATGGAATGCGGTACTAAGAATGAGAGTAGTACCGAGAGCAGATTGAAACGTTTCCCAAAGACGCGAGGTGAATCGACCATCGCGGTCAGAGATGATGTCACGAGGTGTCCCGTGTCGACAAATAACTTCGTCGGTGTAGATTCGTGCTAATCGTTCTACCTTATAGTCTTCTCGTATCGGTAGAAAGTAAGCGGATTTGGTGAGGTGGTCAACGATAACCCAGATGCTGTCGTGACTTGATGGCGTGCACGGAAGTTTCGTTATGAAGTCCATAACTATACTCTCCCATTTCCACATCGGGATTTTGGGTTGTACGAGTAAGCCAGAGGGGCGTTGGTGCTCAGCCTTAACCTTCGAACAAGTCAGGCATTTCAAAACATAGATAGCGATATCCTTTTTCATGCCCGACCACCAGTACTTGTAGCGCATATCCTGGTTCATCTTATCGGCACCAGGATGTGTGGAATACCGTGATTTGTAGGCTTCGTCTAGCAGAATCTGTCGTAAGTTGGTACGCTTGGGAATCCAAATTCTGTCTAGATAATGGAATATACCATTTGATTTATTCACCAGTTGTTCGCCATTATTGATAATCCTTTCCTTCGTCAAGGTACGTTCGGTAAAACAAGCATGCTGGGCGTCACGAATAAGAGCTTCGAGATTGTGCTGGGCTTGAGTATTACGAACGCTATGCAAATAGCTTTGTTGACTGAGGGCGTCGGCGACGACATTTGCCTTGCCTGGGTGGTAACAAATCTCACAGTCGTAATCGTTGAGGAGTTCAAACCATCGGCGTTGGCGCATATTCAGCTCTTTCTGGTTAAAGATGTGTTGTAGGCTCTTGTGGTCGGTGAAGGTTGTACACTTGGTACCGTAAAGGTAGTGTTGCCAAATCTTTAACGTAAAAACAATTGCACCAAGCTCGAGGTCGTGGGTTGTATAGTTCTTCTCATGGGTCTTGAGCTGTCGAGAGGCGTACGCGATAACCTTGTCCCATTGCATGAGAACACAACCGAGACCGAGGTTATAGGCATCGCAGTAGACTATGAAGTCGTCGTTTCCGTCGGGTAGTGAGAGCACAGAAGAATTATAAAGCATAGCTTTGAGAGTTTGAAAGGCCTCAACTTGTTCAGTTCCCCAAACAAAAGGTTTGTCCTTGTGCATAAGCGAGGTAAGCGGTACATCGATTTTCGAGAAATCAACGATGAATCGGTGATAGTAACCCGCCAATCCAAGGAAAGAACGAACTTCGGACGGGTTCCTTGGTGTAACCCAACTCTTAACGGCTTCGATCTTCGCAGGATCGACATGAATACCTTGACTATTTACGATGTGCCCGAGGAATTGAACCTCCTCAAGCCAGAATTCACACTTGGAGAATTTGGCGTAAAGGCGGTTTCCCTGGAGTAATTCAAGAACCAAACGTAGATGTTGCGCGTGTTCGGCTTTTGACTTGGAATAGACCAGGATATCATCGATGTACACGATGACGAAGCGGTTAAGAAAGGGTTTACACACGCGATTCATTAGATCCATAAAGACTGCGAGAGCGTTAGTCAAACCAAAAGGCATTACAACAAACTCGTAATGAATGTAGCAGGTTTGAAAAGCGGTTTTGGGTATATCTTCCTCCTGAATTCGTAGTTGGTAATAGCCTGAGTGTAGATCGATCTTCGAGAAACACGTAGCTCCTTGTAGTTGATCAAACAAATCATCGATTCGAGGCAAGGGATAGCGATTCTTGATAGTAAGCTTATTCAATTCCCTGTAGTCGATGCACATCTGGAACGATCCATCCTTCTTTTTGACGAAAAGGATAGACGCGCCCCAAGGAGAGGTGCTAGGGCGCATGAAGCCTTTATCAAGTAGTTCCTGGAGCTGACTCGAGAGTTCGCACATTTCAGAAGGAGCGAGACGATAAGGCGCTCTAGCAACATGATTTGCTCCAGGAATAAGGTCGATTCGAAAATCGATATCATGAGTGGGAGGTAACCCAGGTAAATCGTCAGGAAAGATGGTAGGAAACTCACGGACCACAGGAACCTTGTCTATTGCCTTAACTTCCTTTTCCTCCGCTACTACAATGCATGCCAAGTAAGCTTGGTATTCCTTGCGGAGATACTTGCTAGCTTGGACACACGACATGAGTTGTAACTTCTTCGAAGCGACTTCGCCATAAACACACAATTAATCACCGTTCGCGAGAGAGAAATGAATCATTTTATCGAAGCAAACAATTTCAGCATGATTCTCCAGAAGGGAATCCATACCTACTATGACATCAAAGCTACCAAGTTGCATTGGGATGAGATTGATCGGAAAAACGTGACCGTTGAGATCAAGAGTATAGTCACGTAGAACAGAACAAACAGTGATGGTTCTTCCAGTGGCAACTTCTATGTCGAATGTTGATGGGAGAATAACACGTTGACGGTTTAGGAGCCTTTCGAATTTTAACGATTTAAAACAGTTATCGACTCCAGTATCAAATAAACACGAAGCATATAAACCATTTACGAGAAACGTACCATTAACCACGTTGTTGTCATCCTGAGCCTGACGGGTGTTGATGTTGAAGACTCGCCCACTGGCTGCTTGCTGAGCTGGCTGTTGCTACTGCTGGTGTTGCTGCGGTGCTAGCTGCTGCTGTGGCTCTTGCTTCACCACTCTGTTTGGGCAGACGTTTGCGAAGTGGTTGGGATCACCACACACAAAGCAAGCCCTTGCATGAGCAGGAGCTTGAGCTGGGACTGGGGCTTGGCAAGGACCGGTACGGCAGTTAGCGGTGAAGTGTCCGTACAGGTTGCAGTGAACACAAAACCGGCATGCGATTCGAACCGGGTGGAGACAAGTACAAGTAGGGCAGAGCGGGTGTGGGCCAGTATATGCATGCTTGGCTGGTGGTGCATTGACCAAAGGCGCCACTACTTGGCGGTTTTGAGGTTGCGGTTGAGCCGGTACAGCTTGAAGTGGAGCGGCAGTTACTGCACGGTTCTTGTTGCTGGAGCTGTTGTTCTTTCTCTTGCGACGGGATGACCTGAAAGATTCCGATGCGGCGGTTTCAGCGATGGGAGCAGCGGTAACTTGGTGCAGATTCTTGGAGGCTTTATCAAAGTAACCATCCCTGACTCGTTTGTCGTTGATCTTAGTAGCGAGCATGTAGGTTTCCTCGATAGTTGTCGTCTTCGCAGCTTGAACGAAGTTAGCAACACAATTCGGCAGTGCACGGATGTATTTCTTGATGGTTATCTCAGGGGTAGTAACTTGACCCGGACAGATGATACTTAGCTGCTTGAAGCGAGCAGTTAAACCAGCGTTGTCGCCACCATCCTGTTTGATATGCCAGAACTCGTCCTCCAGCCTTTGGAGCTCGTGGGGAGGGCATAACTCCTGCATCATTATGTCCTTCAACTCATCCCACGTTAGCCCATAAGCTGCATCATTCCCTAGTTTGTTTCTCTCGGCAGTCAACCAATCAAGAGCCCTGGATTGAAAGACGCCGGTGGCGTTAACAGTGCGAAGGTTTTCCGGACAGCCACTCTGGCGCAGGGTGACTTCGATCGAATCAAACCATTGAAACATGGCCGTAGGCCCATCTTCTCCGGTAAATTCTTTGGGACCACATGCTTTGAACTGCTTGAAGCTAAAAGTAGGCTTAGGAGAATCAGTCCTGGATTCTTCGAAGGACTTGCTAGCATTTTCGTTCAGCTTGCTAACAATTTGAGGAATGAGTTTCGCCATCTACTTTGCGACTAGTGCAGCAATGCGTTTGTCCTCGTGGTTGCGACGTGCGGAGCGAGCAGTGTGTGATCCAAATGATGACATTGTCTACAATAGACATCGTCACAGGACTCAAAAACAATTTCGATTAATCCTAGTATAGTCTAGCGAATTCACCAAGAGCTACTTTATAAAGCACAGGAACACGTTCAATCACATAATCTCGTAGGCACATAATTCACAAAAGCACGTAATCACATAAGCACGTAGTCCTCGTAAGCACAGAAGCACATAGTCCACATATTAACTATATTTTGCACGTATTGACCTACATATATTGCACGTATTCACCTATCTCTCACAGCGTCGTAAAGCGATCGAGTATTGCAAGTGCGAATAGCGAGTAGCGATTGCGAATAACACAAGCGATTTGTTAGCGTATTAAGATAGATGTGCAGTGCGAGTTGTGTGTGTTGATCAAAGCGAACAGCGAAAAGCGAGTAAATCTCCAAAAAAAAAAACGAAACACGTAAACACATAAAATCACATAAAACACATAAAATTCACATAAAATCAATAAGTCTCAGAGTCGCCGGCTTGCGGGCTCAGAATCGAAACACATAAAATCAGAGAGAGATTGTCTCGGCTTGATAGACGTTGACTACCCAAAGTGGTTCGACTATTCTCAAGGATGTACTCGATGTCCTTTTGGTCTAATAGACTGTGCCCTATCACCGGCATAGGGTGAATGGCACGCATCCTTTCGGTCCTTTTCAAAACTCGAGTCATTGGAATCCATCGAGACTTTGGTAAGAGTTTTGTAAAAACTAGAATGTAAATCGGAATGAGTCATCAAGATTCGGGTTTCACCCCTACCTTAGCGACTCCATTCCTGTTTGTGTGATAGAATCACGAGATAGATAAGGAGATTCGTGTCGAAGTATGGATTTCACTCCTAACTCAATACAAATTCTCGTATTTATAGTAAAAATGTGTGTCGAACGAGTGATTTGATCGAGAGTTTGCGGTTTTCACACCTAGTCTCAACCAGATCATTTTTTTTTGTGTGTGGCCAGCCTTAGGAAAGGCTGATCTTGCATGGAACTGTAGTATGTGATGTTCACGCAAGAGTGTAGTGTACAGCGGGTTCGAGTGAGAGAATATCAAGTAAGCCCGTGCAAAACCCATACCAGGTATGCACAAGTCAGTCAGTTGGTACTTAAACTATAGACTAGGTCGATTCTAAGACATCGACCCGGACTAGGTCGAGTCTTGCCTA
The DNA here is from genome assembly GCA_030545235.1 of Helianthus tuberosus. Classification (NCBI taxonomy): domain Eukaryota; kingdom Viridiplantae; phylum Streptophyta; class Magnoliopsida; order Asterales; family Asteraceae; genus Helianthus; species Helianthus tuberosus. The sequence continues at coordinate 113,280 of JARYGA010022606.1, read as the reverse complement.
ATTCCCTATAGTTATGGCTCTAATCCCAATCTGTCACACCCCAACCGATGGCGGAAACATCAGGGCGCGACACTGAGCGAAACAGACTGTCCAAGAGAAATCCATAACAACTATAATTACCGGATATTTTAACATCATGTCCCATACCATAATATATCAGATATAAACCGTTAATACATACATTGTTTTCTCAGAGACAGATAAAATGTTGTTCCGACAACTCAGATTTAAATTATTTGTTTCTAGACTCATCCTACTGGAATTCCACATAGCAAGCATCCTAGCATCTCAAACACCTGTCACATACGTTAAAATAGAGGTCAATACACATAGTGTAAATGTGAGCATACAAGTTTAATAGTATAATAGATAGCGAAAGCGAGTTTACGCATAACCAGCATGTAAAATGTATATTGTGAAGCAAGTAGGTTATCGACAATGAAATATGCACAGACGTGACTGCGAGTTGTAGAATGCACAACATATATCACCACAGTGACATGTGAGAAAAACCCTTAACAACCCCTGTCCACGACAAGTTCTGAGTCCAAACAATAGTACTATCAACAATCATTGTGTAAACATAACATACAAGCATTCATCGAGTAACACCTATAACATGCAGTAACGGTTAGCGTATAAAAGAGTTTGCGTTGTGTGATTGATGTGATTTGATATAAGTAATGTATGTAACAGCCAAAAGTGCTTAAAGCAAAAAGGGACCGAGTATACTCACAGATAACGTTTAATAAATAAACACCGTCTTGGATTGAAGGGAGCGCTGGAGTGTTAGCCTGATTACAGAACGATAGCATAAGCGATAAGCGATGCGTTAAACGATGCGAAGTGATGGAGTGTCGAAGGGGCATCCGAATGGATGGAAATCCAGACGGATGGTCATCCGGTCGGATGGCCATTCGGTCGGTTTGCCATTCGTTTGGGAAGGATGTGTTTGTGTATGATGTGACTTTGAAGTTTTCGTTGTAGCATTTTGAAAACAGAGAAGTATCTCTACCTTTCAGGTCGTCCGGTCGAACGGTCTTTCGGTCGGATGGCGATCCGTCCAGTGAGACATTTCTAAGAGAACAAGTTCACAGCAGGATGGTCATTCGATCGGATGGTCATCCAATCGGATGGCCATTCGCTGGTTTTGGTGATGTTTTGAAATTTGTGAAAAGTTCAAGTATTGAAGATCAATGTCATCCGATCGGATTATCGTTCGATCAGATGGCAATCCGTTTGGTTACTTGCTCGTTTTAAAATTTGTTCAGTTTGAAAGTTTGCGGTTTGATCGAGACGGTATGACAACGTGTTAAACAACGGATAAACCCTCAAGTCCAAGTCCTCCGATCGGATGTGAATCACCCCATTCTGACTAGTTAACTGTTCTTGTTGGTTGTTCATGTTCAACCCGTGAATCGGTCGTCTCTTCCGATGAAAATCCATTCTCAGTCCAGCCCTTCACTATAGAGCGAGTAGAAGGCCGAACGAGTTCTGATTCTATCGGTTTTGAGCTAAAGAGCGTAAAAGAGTTGAAAGAAAGTTATGGAAACATCTTTCAATCCTCCTACTCTTGAAAATGTTTAGATTTAAGATGAAATCAGTGTTAAATCATGTTGAAATCTCTTAGATCTGAGTTGTTCTTGGTGGAATGAGGTCAAATCTTGAAGTTCATAAGAACCCCATGATGACATCACCCTAGATCACCTCAAATCGGGCAGATTTCACGGTTAAAAGTGAAGATTCAAAGGTGAAAATGATGAAGAAGCGTGTGCAGATGATAGATGTACAAGATTTGAGGAAGAAACTTACAAGAATTGCGAGAAATCGAAGGAGAAAGGTCCGAGAAGTTGAAGAGTCGCACCAGAGCTGTCACATCACTGTTTGTGATGTGACAGGTGCTATTTATAGGATTCCAAAAAGGGAAAGGCGGTGCACAAGAAACGGATCAGATGGCAACTCGATCGGATGGCCATCCGAACGGATGGTCATCCGTTCAGATGACCATTCGATCGAATGGTCATTCGATCGTTTGGCTGCCGTGAGTTGGTTTTCGTGTTTTCGTTTCGTGCGTTGAGCGTTGCGATGCGTTATTAGGAAGCGATGCGATTGTATTACCCATTAGTTACACAAATAGCTTAACTACTAATTACCATAAATAAAATCCTTAAATCTCTAGTTTGCGATGAGATTGCGTTGTGATTGAGTTGCGATTGCGTTTGCGATTAATCACCTCAACATAAACATAACATGCACAAGTAACACATAATAGCACACACGTAAAACAATATCCATAACCTATCATTCGAGTTGTGATGCGATTTAGCAATAAGTCGATTAGCGATTAAACTGCGATTAAATAGCGATTTATTAACAAGTACTCCACATAATACAACTAAAGCAAATTAAAATAGAGTATCGATTACAAGTCGAGGAGTACAATCAATCATTAAGCAAGGAGTGACGGATCGCAATTAGCAATCTTTTCTTCCTTTAACTTTGACTTTGACTGGACTTTCCAAAAGTCGGGTTGTTACAGTGATTTTGAAATATTTTCAAAATGTGTCGGTTATTTGTATTTACCAGTGTATACTGACGTATCTTCAAAAGACTAAGTGACAGGTTGCAAGGTTATGAAATAGGCTGGAAGTGCCCGGTAATGCTTAAGAGAAAATTGCAACTCCTTGCATTTGAAGCCTAGTAGTCTGTTTATCATTTTGTAAATTTCGATCCGCATGTGGATCTTTTGATACATCCGTCTGTATTATATTTTTGAACATTCAGACCTTATTATTTGTAATAGTATTTTAAATTCAAGACTTTCGTTTTGCTATTTGTGTATTTGTACCAATCTCGTCACGTACCCAAGTCTGGGCCCACCGGGTAAATATCGGGGTGTGACAGGTTGGTATCAGAGCCAACGTTTGAGAGAATTAAACACTACCCTTTTGTGTTTAATCTCAAACAACACAATAACATAATCCTTAGACTTTCTGAGTATAGGCATTGACCTATGATTTACTCTCATCATTATTAAGTTATATATATATATATATATATATTGTTTTTTTATTTTTGATAGGATATAACATGCCACCAAGATTCAGAGGCAAGCGCAAAGGACCAATGCAAGGAGGTCCATCCGGACATGCACCCTCACTACCTCACATCTCGGATCATCGACAATATTCAGATGGTTCTTACTCGTCTCAATCTGCGAGACATTATATTTCTCACAACTCATCACCATCACACCATTCTCACCATTCGTATCATTCTCACCACTCCTACCAATCCCACCATTCTCATTCTTTCCATGGTTCATTTAATCTAAATCAGTACATCAACACCCCACATGCTGTCCAAAACCAATTGGATCAGCCAAACGAACCGGATGAAGATTCCGATCCGGAAATGCCACCGTCTGGGTCACATATGCACCCAATTGAGATTTCCAGTGGTTCTGCATCTTATGCAGGATCACCATACTAGGGTCCTAATGAGTGGGACCAATATTTTAGTCAATTTAACTTCATTCATACACCCCTTATCAACCTCCAACACCGCCACCACCGCCTCCACCAGACGATGTGGAGATGGAGCCTGTGGAGCAACCACAACCGCTACCACAACCAAGGAGGAAACGTGGAGTATGCATGTCTGTGCGTATGGGACAACGGTCGGGCTCACTTTCACCATTTCCCCAAACATACCCTACCATTCCTGAGGACCCGCAAATAGGTGGACCCTCAAATATTGTACCAGTGGTTGACCCAATTCCTCAAACATTTGTTCAACCACCACCATCTGGTTTTGATAACCCAATTTTGACGTATCTAGATACGAATGGTACGATCCGTTTAAACCTACTATGCCTACAGATTTTAATTATCAGGCGCCAACTTACGACCCCTATATGAAGGTAGTCGTACAAAATGCTCTTTACCCATCTCCTTTCCCTCCCATATATCCAACTACTGGATATCCGAATTGGATACCAGTATCCTGTTGCGCCTGAACCACAGCCACAACCACTGCCACAAATAGAGGCCATTAATCAGGCCTTGGAAAGAGCGGAGCAACTTCAGCGCCTTAACCACAACCACAACCACTGCCACAAGACTGAGAAGAAGACAAACAAGATCTTTAAAAAGCTTAACAAGATGTTTAGAGGGAAGAAAGATGAGTAGAGAATTGTTGTCTTTTATTTGTTGTTATTATTCCAAAAGTCCCTGCGTGGATATGTATTTCTTTTTAGTCCCTGCATGGACGAGTATTTAAATTTTATTTCAAAGTCCCTTTTTGGGGTAAAGTATTGTAATGTTTCTTTTTTAGATGAAAATTTGGGATTTTTCTTATTTATATATTATCCTTTTCAAGCGACTGTCTCGATTTTATTCGAACTTTATCGATCTGCTCAACATTTCAAAAAAGATCTTCTTAATGGTTTTGTCAGCCCATATGGCAAGCCTACATGATTGGCAATAAAATGGTAGTGTGGCAATGAGGAATCACACTGACCAAAGAGGTGGAGGGCATATGCCCAAACCTTATTCCTATGGTCCATTGAGATTATGAATATTAATATATATATATATATATATATATATATATATATATATATATATATATATATATTATCAAACCACTAAGACATTCACTCTATGTTAACATTCAGTGAAATGTTAATAATCCTAGCAATGTGACAATGAGGAATCACATTGACCAAAAGGTGGAGGACATATGTCCAAGCCTAATAGCCTATATGATCGAACGAGATCTTGGCTAATACTATCATCAAATTAGATAATCATGACATTTGAACATTCAATGTAATGTTAAAATGATTTCCTATGAGCTACATTTTATGTCCTTCGAGACAAGCCTGTGAGCTACTTGTCGGGTTTCTTAATAATATTTATGAACTGTTGAACTATTGTCTGAATCATTAAACTTATGCTTCCACTGTTATTTTAAACGTTGTTTTTGAACTTTGGATTTTAAGTCACTAATCATGTTACAAGTGATGTGTTTACTTTATTATATTTATTGTACAATATGATTGGTGGCATGATCCTAGTCAGTCACACGCCTCGCAGTAGTACTCCGCATGTGGAATTTGAGGGGTTGACAGATTGGTATCAGAGCCATTGGTTATAGTGAACTCGGTTTTAAAAAGAAAAGTCTTTTTGAGAAAAACCAGAATATAACCAGTTTTGTACTAAGCGACTCGCAACGACACTACAGTCCAAGTGCAAGGCTCAATGTTTTGGACTACATAGCTCGTGCATGTGTTTACTTGTAGCTTATTTATTGCATATTTGATGATATACGTAATGATATGCTTAGTGTATAAAACGTTAGCTATACGTACTTGTGTGCAATGATCAAACTCCCTCCTATTTTCTCACAATACTACGACGCCATTCTCATTCTGTGTTTTCTAGATGTGAAGACAATGAGGGACGCGGAAGAGGCAATGTTAGCATGACTCAGGACCATCTAACGGCCCTGATAAACGCCCAGGTTGCGGAGGCTTTGGCAGCCCATCCTGTAGGTCAACTGCACCTACCCAACCTCGCGTTTGCACTTTCGAAACTTTTATGGATTGCAAACCTCACTCCTTTAACAGCACTTAGGGAGCAGTAGGCCTTATACACTAGATCGATAAGGTCGAGTCTGTGTTCGCAATGTGTGAATGCCCTGCAAAAAATTGGGTGACGTTTGCTACTGGTACCCTCGAGGGAATCGCGCTTTCATGGTGGAACGTGCAAGTCCAAATGCTCGGATTGGCGGATGCCATTGCGACTCCCTGGAATGACTTTAAGGATTTGATCAAAGAAGAGTACTGTCACAGGGATGACATCCATAAACTTGAGACGGAATACTACGAGATGAAGATGGTTGGATCTAAAATCGAGATGTACACTAAACGATCCCACGACTTGGCTGCTCTATATCCCAACATGTCACAGCATGCATACAAAAGAATTGAGCTTTATCTCAAAGGCTTAGTTCCTGAAATCCAAAGTTTGGTGACTTCAGCTAATCTTCCCACAATCCAGCAAGTTGTCCGCTTAGCACACCGTCTCACCGATCAAGCTGTGGAACAGGGCAAGTTGCCTAAACGAATCGGTGCTACCACTGATAGCTCTGGTGACAACAAGCGCAAATGGGATGGAAACTAGGGCAGGGATCCTAACCCCACACAAGCCACAGCCCAATAGAGGAAGTTTGAGGGTAACAAAAGTCCCTACCAACAAGCTCCAACCAACCAGAACCAAGGCGGTTATTGAGGAAACCATCCTAAGTGTAACAAATGCAATCGGCACCATAGCGGACCGTGTGAGAAGAACCGCTGTCAGCGTTGCAACAAGCTAGGGCATGAGGCTAAGGATTGTTGGATCCCGTACCCAGCCAAGCAAAACCAAGGATGTTATTAGTGTAGAGCTGAACGGCATATCAAGAAGAATTGCCCTTAAATAAATCAAAACAACAACCAAGGCATTAGGAACAACAACAACGACAATAATGGTGTAAGAGGATGAGTTTTTATGATCGAGGCTGGTGAAACAAGGAATGGCTCCAACGTTGTGACGGGTAAGTTCCTACTTCATGATCATTCTGTTTCCGTACATTTTGATTCTAGAGCCAATGCTAGTTATGTATCCATGCGCGTAAGTAAGATATTTAAGTATATACCAACCCCTTTAAACTCTAAGCACGTCATTGAATTAGCTAACGGTAGAAACATTGAGACCACTGACATCATCAATGATTGAAAGCTTGTGCTATCTGGTCAAACCTTCGTCATTAATCTATACCCTATCATTCTCGGAAGCTTTGACGTTGTCATCAGAATGGATTGGTTATCCAAACATCGAGCGGAAATACTCTGTCAAGAGAAAATTGTCCGCATTCCTCGTTCTTTCGGCGAACCTCTCGTCATTCAAGGCGTTAAATGTGGTGCTGTGGTAGGCATAATCTCATTCCTGAAGGCCCAGAAATGTTTGCAAAAGGGTCATACCGCTATCCTAGCTCTCGTCACTGACACCCATGAGAAGGAAAAGAAAATTGAAGATATTCCTATTGTTCGCAACTTTCCCGAGGTATCTCCTGCAGAATTACCTGGTCTCCCACCTCATCGTCAAGTTGAATTCCAAATCGAGCTCCTGGAGCGGCACCTATAGCTCTTGCACCTTACAGACTACTGTTAGGGATAGATTTTCTAAACCTAAGGATCACGGATCCTCAAATACTACCAGGATCACGGATCCTCAATTCTGTTTGAATTAAGGATCCTCAGAAGGTGTTGCAGGATCAGGATCCATGTCACACCCCGACCACGTAAAACAACAAAGCGTGGCGAAAACGTTGGGGAGTGTTGTAACAGAATTATCGTTTCATAACCATGGATACCAAAAGTGTTTCGTTTTATTGATGATATTAAACATTAACATTGTCTTATCACATAACAAACAAGTTTTATATCGACTATCATTGTTTTATGTCACTAAGGCCTTGTCCTGATCCTATGTGACACATGCATCCTAGAACGTCAATCATGCAACAACACCTGAAACATATGTAAAAACAAAGTCAGCAAATAAATGCTGGCGAGTACATAGGTTTTATACGAGTAACGGAATCATGGTTTGTTTACATATATTGCAATTCCTCTAAAACCTTGTTCTTTTAAAAAGTGTATAATATTGCAAATTGATTAACCAACTCAAATCAAGATGGTTATAATTTATAAAATTTCGTAGCCATGATACTTAACCCAAAAGATTTTTGTTTTAGAAAACCATCTTGTAAAACATCTCGTATAAACTCGTTAATAAAACTCGTATATCATTTCGAAAACATCGTTGTGTGACATCGTTTCAATATCATTTACCCAAGTGAACTAAATATCGCCACAATATGTAATAAGAAGTATTTATATATAAGAAGTACCAGCGGCGCATCTACCATGTTTTCACCACATTACACCCGTCCCTTTATCTAAACACTAACCAAAAACCAATCGTTTACCCAAATCGTTTAACATCGTTTCCAAATCATTTCCAAATCGTATCCAAATCATTTTCAAATCGTTTCCAAATCATCCTCGTTTTAATTGTGAAGACTTATATATATGGGCGTCTCGCTAATAACATTCAAACCTTCGTGACTCGACTACCTCGTTCCTCGCTTCTCGTATTAACAAACCTCCAAAGGGTAAGTTAATAATTACAGATTCAGTCGTTACCCACAACACCCACACATAACCATGGGTATAGTGCAATAACGGGATTTGTCGGATCCTATGGTACCATAACCTAATACTGGTCGGTTCGGCCAAAATTAATGAATGCCATTCGTTATATAACTACAACCAACAAGTTCGTTCACATTATCGAAATCATTATTAGTTTAGTATATATCGTTCTATTCATTTTTGAAATCATCGTTTAAACCTTGAAAACATTTTGTACATATGAATCACCCCAAAACAATTGAAAGTTGTAAAATAGGGGAACTATGTACTCACATAGTTACCACAAAAACATGTAAAAAGAGGGGATCTATGTACTCACATGTAGTGCAAGGTATCCTCAATCAATAGTACTTCAACAAACTCGAGTAAACCAGAGAAATCAGGTAGCACCTAGTAATTTAATCACTAGTCAAACAATAGACGCCTAAATCGGGAGATCGGACAGAATGAAGTCTTGTAAACCAAATGAGTGTTGAAACTCATGTGATATGGTTTAACAAAGCCTACATCCTAAATGAAACCTAACCTAAGTGCTTTCGACCCATCGCGACTCATTAAGGTAGCTTATGCTACTTTAACGCGTCGTTCGCGTGAAACACGTTCGGAATGTCTAACTAGTCCTGAGACAAGTATTATATGCCAAATATGTTTAAATAACTTACATATGCTTAATTACCAATTAAGGTATAACCTTGGAAGGTTATTCCCTATACACTATGGTCACCTAATGTGTTTGGTCGGATCCTAATAATCGACCAAACGGGTCGTGTTCGAAAGTCTAAGCGGGTGTTTACTCCGCTTGACTTATGACTCTACACAAGCACTAAACTAAAAAGTGACGAGCTAAGCATGTTAAAACATGCTTAACTAAGTTAGAAAACAAGTTTGGTATCAAAATAAACGGTTTTGATATCTAAGAGTAATTTGGTTACAAAATAAGCAAGAATACGCATTTTGGCCGAAACTACGACTCGTCACTGAGCCTAGATAACGTGGTAATCAGTAGGTATAGTCACTAGGGACTATAACCATCGTGATTACACTCACGTTATGAAGTTCAAACGAACTTCACATTGACCATAAACTGGTCAATGCAGAAAGTCAAACGCAGTTTGACTTTAACGTTAAAACGAATGAAAAGAACGAAAGAACACTTACAGAAGGTCCCCACAAGTTTGATTTCCAAGTATTTCTCAGGTATGAAGTGTTTCAAACACATCAACTTAGAGAAAATTTCAGAAATTAAGTGGGTTTTGCAATGGGGGGGGGGGGGGTGAGGGGTATTTATAGTTTTTGTACAACCGTTATGATCGTTTATTGAAAATCGTGCTTCAATCTCATCCCTACACTTGTTTAAAACACCATGTGCATCAAAATGGCCCCCCATTATCAGGAAGAGACATGTGCAATTGGGTTTTTGTGAGTGTAACAGCTGGAAACAGGCTGGAAATAGCTTCTGATGTTCTGGGACATGCTTACGGACCGTATGGTCCTCACCCTTACGGTCCGTAAGGACCCTGCAGACCAGCAGTTTTAGTTTTGGCAGTTTTGGTCCCTGTGCGCGGTGGTCGTGTTTTGGCACTTCTAACACCCGCCAATCCCATTTTTAAGCTTCACAAGGATGTTAAAGCATAGGGAACATGAAACATGCTCAAAATTATCTCGGATGTCGGTTCGTTTGGCCGTACGGTTGCGTTGTTCGGTTAATTACGACGGAAGTCGCAACGAACACAAAAACGATCCAAATTAAGCGACGAATGGAATTTTCTTATGCCAAACACTAAAATAAAATATTTTAATGCTTACATAAATTTTTGGAGGTCCGGATGTATTCAGAACGTAAGTTATGCGTGAAAATGCAAACTTATGCACTTTTTGACGCTTTTAGTCCCTGAATGAGCATAAAGTTTATTTTAGCACACCAAACCCCTCAAAGCCTATTTATAAGCTATGTAAAGGTTATTTAGGGTATGTTTAACTTATGATAAAGTTTCAGAATGTTCGTTACTATACAAATCGGCATAGTTTCGCAGTTTGACACATATAGTCCCTGCGATCGAACAAAGTTGATTTCGACACACCAAACCATTCAAAACTTATTTCTAAGTTATGTGGAGGTTATTTAAGGTATGTTAAGCCTATTTCACTATTCCGAAGTGTTTGTCGCGTTATACTGACTCCGTTTACGCTCCAGTTTGCGTATAACCTTCCAGAACGCGATTTAAAGCTTGCAATCGGAATCGAATCGAATTGAAAAATCACCAAACACAAATACACACATAGAAACACCAAAAAACATATAGTAACACCAAAGCACATTGTTTATTAATAAACATCATTGTTTTACATCGTACATCGATTACAAAATGCAGTTGTCACAGTCTCCCCTACTTCAGGAAATTTCGTCCCGAAATTTTAATTAGAGGAAGCTTGTGAAAACAAATGAAGATATTTCACCTTCATCTGGTCCTCACGTTCCCAAGTAAACTCTAGGCCACGTTTTGATTCCCAGCGAACTTTGACCAAATGAATCCGTTTGTTCTTCAACTGTTTGTATGTATGTTCCACTATCTCCACAGGTTTCTCGACAAAGTGCATTGTTTCATCGATTCGAATCTCGTCGAGAGGAATGTGTAGATCAACTTCAGCTAAACACTTTCGCAGATTGGACACGTGAAAAGTCGGATGAATATTTCCACGCTCTGGAGGTAGCTCTAGTCGATAGGCAACCTTTCCAATCCTTTCCACAATCTTAAATGGTCCCACATATCGAGGTGCAAGTTTTCCTTTCTTTCCAAATCTCACCACTCCCTTCCAAGGTGACACCTTAAGTAGGACACGGTCTCTGATTTGAAATTCTAAGGGCTTGCGTCGCATATCTGCATATCTCTTTTGACGGTTTCGAGCTGTCACAAGATTATCACGGATTTTCTTGATTTTGTCTGTTGTTTCCAGAACGAGCTCAGGCCAGTAAGCTGAGCTTCACCGGTCTCATTCCAACAGACAGGTGAACGACATTTTCAACCGTAGAGAGCTTCGAATGGCACCATATTAATGCTAGCATGATAACTATTGTTTTAAGAGAACTCGATCAGTGGCAGATGAGAATCCCAATTACCACCAAAGTCTATCACGTGTGCTCTAAGCATATCCTCCAAAGTTTGAATCGTTCTCTCAGATTAGCCATCTGTTTGGGGATGATAAGCAGTGCTTAGATTCAGTTGGGTTCCCAAAGCAGATTGCATGGCCTTCCAAAAATGAGATGAAAATCGAGCGTCACGATCGGAAATGATATCTAAAGGAACACCATGTCGTGATACAATCTCGTCTACATAGATCTTGGCAAGCTTCTCAGCAGAGAAATCCTCACGGATTGGTAAGAAGTGAGCAGAGTTTGTCAAACGATCAACTACAACCCAAATAGCATCGTGACCTTTAGACGTACGCGGTAACTTAGTAATGAGATCCATGGAAATGTTCTCCCACTTCCAAACCGGTATCTCTGGTTGTACAAGAAAACCAGAAGGTCGTTGATGTTCGGCCTTGACTTTGAGACAAGTTAGGCATTTCGACACATACAAGGCAACATCTTTCTTCATACCAGGCCACCAGATCTTAGTACGAAGATCCTTGTACATTTTATCAGCACCAGGATGGACAGAATATCGAGACTTATGTGATTCGTCCATTACTAAAGTGCGAAGATCGTCTTGTTTCAGAATCCACAATCGATCCTTAAAATAGAGCAAACCATCGTCTTTCGCTTCGAGCTTAAGCTCAAGTTGACGTGGTAATTCATTACCTATCAAATTTTGGGAAACACGAAATTGCTGAGCTTGAAGGACACAAGATTGAAGATCAGATAGTGTTCGAACAGCATGAAGCTTGACTCGCTCCTTTTGACTAAGTGAATCGGCTACGACATTCGCCTTACCAGGATGGTAGCGAATCTCGCAATCGTAATCGTTTAAGAGTTCAACCCAACGACGTTGCCTCATGTTGAGCTCTTTCTGATTAAGAATATGCTAGAGACTTTTGTGGTCTGTGAAAACCACACACTTCGTTCCATAGAGATAGTGTCTCCAGATTTTAAGCGCGAGAACCACAACTCCTAACTCAAGATCATGAGTCGTGTGGTTCTTCTCGTGAACTTTCAGCTGCCTAGATGCATATGCAATAACTTTACCTCGTTGCATAAGGACGCAACCAAGGCCTAAGTTGGACGCATCGTAATAGACAACGAAATCATCGCTTCCCTCGGGCAGAGATAGAACAGGAGCATCACATAACTTTTGCTTCAGCGTTTGGAACGCTTCTTCTTGCTTGAGACCCCACTCAAAAGGCTTATTCTTCTTAGTCAAAGCAGTGAGTGGAACTGCAATCTTCAAGAAATTTGAAATGAATCGACGATAATAACCAGCAAGACCAAGAAAATATCGAATCTCTGTAGGCATCGTCGGTGTATTCCAGTCCTTAATAGCAGCAATCTTGGTTGGATGCACATGAATACCCTGCTCATTGACTATATGACCCAAGAATTGAACTTCTTTAAGTCAGAATTCACACTTGGAGAATTTAGAAAAAAGTTGTTCTTTCTTCAGGAGTTCCAATGTTAAGCGAAGGTGTTGCTCGTGCTCGGCTCGAGATTTTGAATAAATGAGAATATCGTCGATGAACTTAATAATGAACTTGTCCAAATACGGTTTGCAGACCTTATTCATTAAGCCCATAAAGATAGCTGGAGCATTTGTCAAACCAAAAGGCATGACCGTGAACTCGTAATGCCCATATCTTGTGCGGAAAGCAGTTTTGGGAATATCTTCTTTGAGAACACGAAGTTGATGATACCCAAAACGCAGATCGATCTTGGAAAAGCATGAAGCACCCTGCAGCTGGTCGAAGAGATCATCAATTCGAGGTAGGGGATATCGATTCTTGATGGTGAGCTTATCAAGCTCACGATAATCGATACACATTCGAAAAGATCCATCTTTCTTTTTCACGAAGAGGACAGGAGCTCCCCAAGGTGAAAAGCTCGGTCGGATGAATCCTTTATCAGATAACTCTTGAAGCTGTTTCGATAACTCTTGCATCTCCGACGGTGCAAGACGATAAGGTGCTTTTGCAATCGGGTTGGCATTGGGTATAAGGTCAATATGAAACTCGACTTGACGAACTGGAGGCAAACCAGGCAGTTCATCAGGAAACACCTCTGTATAATCCCGCACAATCGGAATATCCTGAATACTCTTGCTCTTGTCTTTCTCCTCGGTGACATGTGCCAGAAAAGCCACATATCCTTTTCGCAAATAACTTTGGGATTCCATACACGACATAAGCTTCAAACCACCAGATGGCTTCTCGCCACAAATCTCCAGAACATCGCCAGAAGACAAGGGAATACAAACAATCTTATCGAAACAAACCACCTCAGCGTGGTGTTTGGTTAACCAATCCATTCCAACGATAATATCGAAACTCCCAAGTTGCATCGGTGTGAGGTCATAGGAAAAAGATGGTTATCAAGGTTTAACTGACAATCACGAATAATAGAATCGAGAACAAGAGGTTTACCAGTAGCAACTTCGACAGATAAGGGTTTCCTCAGTTTAGTTCTAGGTATCGCAAGCAAAGGCTCAAAAGATAACGAAACAAAACTTCTATCGGCACCAGAATCAAAAAGAATAGATGCAGGTTTATTGTTAACAAGAAATATACCATTGACAACCTCGTTGTCAGCCCTCGCTTCGATTGCATTCAAATTGTACGCTCGCCTACGAGCGGGATTCACATTGACGTTGACGTTCGCATTCGGGTTCGCGTTAGCCTTCGCGTTTGCATTCACCAGTCTTGGACAGTTGTTGCGGAAGTGACCATACTCTCCACAATTAAAACATGAACCCGGTGGGAATCTCACAGCAATCCCCTGACCCGAAGCTGGAACCTGAGCAACCTGATTCTGTCCCAAACGACAAACATTGGCCAAATGCCCAAGTTTACCACACGTTGTGCATTGTTTGCAAGCTTGTTGTGCAACGTGATGACCGTTGCAACGAGCACAATGAGGTGCGGTACCAGCATACGCTTTCTTTGCAGGTGGCTGAGCCGGTGGGTTCTGCGGGTTCTGAGCAGTCTGTGCTGTAACAGCAAAATTATGGGCACCCTTTCGCTTCCTCGACTTCTTCGATGACTCAGCTTCGTTACCCTTTCCCTTTTTCTTGTCCTTCCCTGAATCAGTCGCCTTCTTTTTATCACCCTTGCGGGTGAGTTTACCCTTCCTGACTTGAGTCTCAGTCAAGGTAGCAGACAACTCGATTGCTTGACGAAGGGTAGTAGGATTAACACCGGTCACAATCTCCAGGATAGAATCGGGTAAACCATCGATATATCTCTCGATTGCTTTCTCCAGAGGGGTAACCATGGTGGGACACAATAGACTGAGTTCCTCAAAGCGATCCGTGTACGCACGGTGTTCAGCCCCATCTTGCTTTAAATCGTCAAACTCTCGCTCCAAAGCCCGAATTTCGTGACGGGGACAAAACTCCTTCATCATGAGAGCCCGAAGCTCTTCCTATGTTTGTGCCAACGCCACTTCGGCACCCCTGTCGCGCATAATACCATTCCACCAGGTAAGCGCAAGCTTCTCAAACACGCTAGAAGCAAATTCAACCTTACGCGCATTCGGACACTGCACATGTCTGAATGTGCTCTTGATACTCTCAAACCACTATCGGAGCGTAGTTGCTCCTTGCGACCCAGAAAACTTAAGCGGCTTCGCAGAATTGAAATTCTTGAAATTACACTGTGCATTATTGTTGTTGTTGTATATCTCGTGGACTTGGGTCACAACACCGGGAAGCACAACAGCCACTTGCTGAGAGACCAGGGCTGCGATTTCTTCAATAGTAAAAGATTGTGCTTCACGTCGAGGAGGCATTGTCTAACAAGGAAACAGGAGAATCGAGTGAGGTTGAAAATCAGGAAAACAAAAGGGGTATCGACAAAACACAAGAGAGGCGATCATTTGTTTGTTACCTCGAACAAACAAACAAATGACACGCAGTGACTAATCAAAGTAAATAGGTCAAAAATAATGTATCGCGAAGACATACTCGCCTATAAGTGAACACTCACCCCAAGAGTTCCCAGGTAAGAGTGACTGGTCCGATTATGTGGATTTGTACGAACACTCTTGCCTTAGACAGAAAACTCAGAGTACAGGCACTCACTCTTCCAGTTTGCACGTGTTCACATTATTTAGACCCAAACTTTGATGAGATTTTGAAAACTTAGAGGGTTCAAAACCTTACAATAGAGGGTTCAAAACCTAGTAATCAATCATCCTAGAACAGATGATTAGTTTTCAAAGCGTATTCGAACATTGTGTTCTCGTTGTGGTTATCACCTAAGAATAGGTGACGATTTTGTTTTAAAAAAAATATAAACGCAAATAAACTCGCGTTTGGGTCCTAGAAGTTATAGTCTAGGTCAAAGCATTACTAATAACCTAATTCCTTATAACCATTGGCTCTGATACCAACTCTTCTGTCACACCCCGACCACGTAAAACAACAAAGCGTGGCGGAAACGTCGGGGAGTGTTGTAACAGAATTATCGTTTCATAACCATGGATACCAAAAGTGTTTCGTTTTATTGATGATATTAAACATTAACATTGTCTTATCACATAACAAACAAGTTTTATATCGACTATCATTGTTTTATGTCACAAAGGCCTCGTCCTGATCCTATGTGACGCATGCATCCTAGAACGTCAATCATGCAACAACACCTGAAACATATGTAAAAACAAAGTCAGCAAAGAAATGCTGGCGAGTACATAGGTTTTATAAGAGTATCGGAATCATGGCTTGTTTACATATATTGCAATACCTCTAAAACCTTGTTCTTTTAAAAAGTGTATAATATTACAACATGATTAACCAACTGTTAGTGCATTATGTGTCTATCGCCTCAGTCAATCTAGTCCGTAGCAGAAACCGAAGAAATCTAGGCTTTTATTGTAATATCTAGTTAAAAAGGGCAAGGTGGCAAACTTGTAAATAAGGAGAAATCCTTATAACCTTGTGCCTATAAATAGATCATTTAGGTTTAGAGTTCAAGACTTTTTGCTCATTTGGAGACTTACGGGAGGTAAGCTTAGAGAGAGAAAATCTAGAGAGAGAAAGTTCTCTCACGTGATTCTCGGCTTTGTACACGTCATCTTATTCAATAGAATCACGTTATTAGTACGTTCTTGTGTGTTCGGTCACGCACGTTCACGGATTCCGCACGTCGAACGTTCGTTACGCAATCGTACGGTGTCAAAACCGACCCTACAAGTGGTATCAGAGCAGGAGCTCGATTGCACTGATCAAACACATAGATTCGTACCAGATTACATCAATTTTAGATCTGAATTTCATATATTTCTTCATCTTTTTCATTCTTATCACGTTTTTCACTGAAAATAGTCAAATTGAACAGGTTTTTACAGTCCAAATCGGCTGATTTTTTGATATGATGTGCGAAAACACTTGATTTACAACCCTACCAAATTTCAGATTATAATTCCTAGCCGTTTAGGAGAAATTTGAGTTTTTAGGTTCGATTTCGTATTAAACAGTCTGATTCCGCTTGAAAGTTCAGCTTGATTCCGCTCGAAATCAGAACAAATAAGATTCCGCTCGAAAGTATAATCTGATTCCGCTCGAAATCAGATAAATTTTGATTCCGCCCGAAATTTATTTTCTGATTCCGCACGGAAAGATACAAGTCTGATTCCGCCTGAAAGTTAGTTTCTGATTTTGCTCGAAATCAGGTCAATTCAAAAGCCTGATTTCGCTTGAACGTGCACATAACAGTTGTTGTGTCGTTACTTTGATTGTGTCGGTCCATTGCATGTGTTTCTCGATTAAACAAGTGTTTTAAGTTTGAAATTAGACGGACCAATTAGTTTGTTTGAGAGTGCATGTGATATAAATCTCAGCAGTTCACGTGATAATTCTGTCCACATAGTGTCTCGGTTCAATCAATATTAAAATCAAATTAAGTAGTGCATTGGCCCAATAATATTGAAATGAAATTTGTAGTTGTCGGAAATAACTTCAAGATTTGCATGTGATAAAAGGCAATAGTTCAATTAAAATCGAATCTTGATAAGAGATTTGTTAGTCCATGTGAACGAATTAATCTCATAGCTGTCCACCAAATAGAAGGTCCAATAAAATTGAATTGCATATTGAAGTTGTTGGCCACTGTTTTAATTCACGTGATACAATCAATTGCATCAATTGAACGGCTCAATCAAGTTTGAATACAAAGATTGTTGTCTGCCAAACATAGTAAGTGGCCCAATCAAATTGTTGAGTGATTCTAAATTGTTGGCCACATTTAATAGAATTCAAGACACTTCACAAAGAATTTGTGATCAAAATGTTTGACGAACAAGAAAACACTAAACTTGAAAAAATTAATAGTTGGTTTGATATGAATTGGCAATACAGGAAAGATGATGAGAAAAAGGATGCTTGGATTAAAAGATCTGAATACTTTTTGTGTAAAAAATTTGAAAAGTTTGATGATTTGAAAGCAAGGTATTTTGAATTGCTTGATAAGTTGGTAAGGTATGGTATTAAGATGACAAATGCTGAAAATATTTCTAAGTTTGCAGATGCATTACCTTCAGAATGGGATGAATTTTTAGTAAAATTGAAAAAGGATTCTAGGTTCTCAAAATTTGATCTATATGATTTCATCAGAGAGCTTAGAAAACACAATGATGAGAATGAAGAGAAAAAGAAAGAGTTGATAGAGGAATTAAAAAAAGTTCAAAATACATTAGTTTGGATGTGATTCTTGAAATAATCAAAAGAATTAGAAATGGTATTGATGTAAGAAGCAGGATGAAATATGATCACAAGAGAGGTTGTTTTTTAAATGAAGATTTGAATCTTGCTGATATGGTTAAAATTTTTCTTGCAGGAACGTCAAAGATTGAAGAATCCAAGAAGAATGAAGTTTCAAAATGTGAAGTAGTGTGCTCAAAATGCGAAAAATCCGAAGCAGAAAATGTCAGTCTCTTGAAAGATGTGGAGAATTTGACATTGGAAAACAAAGCTTTGAAAGACGAGAAGAAAGCTGATAATGAACAGATTCTGGAATTGCGCTTGAATTGTGAAAAACTGAGATCTGAAAATGACAAACTTTTGAAGAATGTTGAGAGTTTGTCATTAGAAAACAAAAATTTTAAAGAAAAAGAAAAATATTTTGAAAATGAAAAATTAAAGATTGAAAAAGATTTTCAAAGTCAAATAAAGATTCTTGAAGATGGAAGATCTGTTTTTAGCAAGAACAATATTGAAAAGCAAAAGGTAATAAATTCCCATCGTCAGACGATTATTCGACTTGAAAAAGAAGCTGAATGTGATAGAAAGAAAATAAAAAAATTAGAGAATAAATTGAAAGGTTTTGTGACTTTTGCATCATATGTTTGTCCGGAACCGATCAATTCAGTTCCAATAAGTGATAATGTCACAAATTTTGACAAAGACAAAATTGAAGATTGTGATGATAAATCTGATGATGAAAAAGAAAAAGAAGAAAAAAGAAAAACCTTTTTGAAATTAAATGAAATGTTTAAAAATACTGTTTTACATTCTACTGAGAAAGGTGAATGCTCAACGCAAAAACCTGTAAAGAAGAATGTGGAACAGAAACAAAACGATAAAAAATCGAAAAATTTTCAAAAAGAAAATAAAAGCTCATCAGATCAATCATCCAATCACAATAAAAAACCACAAAAATCTGAAAATAAAAACTCACAAAAAGTTGGTAACCAGTGGTGCAGGTTTGACCACAATGTTCAAATGCCAAATCAAGGATACAAGAGGAGACATGAGTACTACAAGGTAAATCAATGCTTTTATCTAAGTGTGTTGTATGAAGACGGTGTGTGGTATGAAAGTAGTGAGAGGTATGATAACAGAGTGTGTTACACTTGTGGATTTCAAGGACACATTGCTGTTAACTGCCAAAGTCAGAGAATCGAAACAAGAAGGTGCTATGAATGCCACATCAGAGGACACATTGCCAGATATTGCCCAATGAGATCAAAGGGAAGATCGAGGGTTGATTCTCAGAAATTGGCAAAGAAACCAGTCAGTGTCAAGCCCAAGGAACAGAAAGTTCAAGAACCAAACGTTCAAGAAAAGAAAATTAAGCTTTCACAAGGGCAAAAAGACAGATTGAGGAAGGAAAGAAAGAAGGCAAGAGAATACTTGGAGAAAACTTTGTCCTCGGATACAGTCGTCAAAGCGAATAACAGTTCTGATAAATCGTTTTGCTCTCCAAAGACCGATAAGTCAAACAAAACGAATTCATCAGATGCAAATCTGAGGACAAAAGAGAAGAAAAAGAAAGTTGTTAGCCATGAATTTGTTTCTTCAGAAACAAAGGAGCAACATGTTGGCGATGAATTTGACTTGTCAAAGTCAAAAGAGCCACATTCTGGCAATGATTCTGACTTGACAAAGTTAGAGGAGCCACAATCAGGCAATGATTCTGGTTCGTCAAAACCAGAAGAGCCATCTGTTGAGGTAAAAACTGTCAAACCCAAGGCTGGTCAAGCTTGGGTGAATCTGTTTAAATGAAAAACCTGAGTTGCCAAAGTTCCCAGGTTGGTAAGTGTGGAACAGGAATCGGCATATTTCTTGAGAAATTCACAGGTTGGTAACTGTGATATTTCGAATCACAAAAGACTAATCAAGGACATTAAGTTGTACTTGATTTATCTTTCTGATGAGTGGATAAAGGTGAACAATGTGATAAAAGAATCCCGAGTTTGTAAAAAGACAAACAAAACTAATTTTCCGGAAAAACCATTTTTATTAAAAAAGACTTAAGTGTTTTGAAATCTAAATGGGAAAATAGTTTGTTGTCAGGGGGAGTTCTGATTGTTAAGCTGAGTGAATGGCGAATTGAAGCGATTTGATATCAGTTTGTCACTTTATTTGTACAGTTTGTTTTCAAATTTTCCTTGAAAATCAAAATTGAAACATATTTTGATTTTAGGGGGAGAAAAATTTTAAAAAAAATTAGAAAATTTGAAAATGAAAAAAAAAAACATTGAAAAAGCAAAAATGAGTTTTGTTGTGAATAAGAGGAAATGATAGTAAATCAGTGGACTATCACAGCATGCTAAAGAAATGAAATGTCAAATGTGATAAACGGTTTCACTAATGATGTGACGATAGGCTCAGCTAGACTAGTAGATTTGCGATAACGATACAAACATAAATGAAAAAGCCTAGTTCTAGTGGGAAACATGGTTGAAAGCATAGTACTTAGTTTTGTCCTTCGTGATTGTGTACCTACTTAGTAATCGCTGAATGTCGAAAGACATAAAACTGGTTAAGTCTGTGAACTTTCACAACTTGCTGAAAAATCGCTGTGATTGTGCATTTTATTTTGCAAAGATTTAAACTTGTTTTATTTCTTTATTTTGTTTAAGCATTGGAAATCCTCTGCGTATACGTGAGTATCGACCTGGATGTTATTGCCTAAACGTTCTGCTTTATTTTCTTTGGTGTTTCGTTTAAGCTTTGGATCACCTCTGCGTATACGGAAGTATCGACCTGGTGGTTAAAGCCTAAACAACTTCAACTTGTTTTATTTTCTTATTTTGTTTAAACATTGGACTTTCTCTGCGTATACGGAAGTATCGACTTGATTGTTAATGTTTAAACATTCTGCTTTGTTTTCGCACATATCACAGTTGATAAAAGTTTAAAGGCATTACTTGAGTCAGTGCATTGCGTGATGAGGGGATATGCTGAGATCGTGGGGTCCCTAAGAACTTAGTGCAAAATTAATATACCTTAACGTATCGGTAAGCATTTCGAAAGTTTTTAGATTGAGCTTAAGAGGACAAATATATCGTCAATCAATGTGAATCGTTTAGAACTTAAAATGTTTAAAGCTTAACGGTGCTTGTGATTGGTCTCATGAACTGATATGATCCTCTTACACAAACTCACAAAAATATTGTATGTGTATATTTCTTTACAGTATTTCATTCAAAAACAAAAATCCAAAAATATTGTGTTTTAGCTTAAATTTTGAAAAATACAAAAAGATTTTCGACAACTGATGTTGAAGAGCTGATATTCAAACTTCGAAGTGCTATACATGATGAATTGGATTGGGAAAATTTGTTGAGAACTTTGGATGTTATATACAAATGTTTTGAAAGACTGTGTGATTAGTTAATCAAGGTCATTCACTTGAACTTGATGTAATTATACAGATTGATGAATGAATGATTTCTACCAGTAAGTTTCTTAAATCTAAGTGTTATAAATTTGTGAAACTTATGTTGAGGTAGAGGATGTGCAGGTTAACCAGGTTTCAAATCCTGAGCATATGCAGAATAGAGCCAGGAATTGATCCTGAATTTGTGAACCTGTGAAAGCCAGACTACGATCCCGACAGCTGAGTCTAAGGGGGAGTCTGAAGACGAGCTCAACGCAAGAGGAAGCGTGGATTCAAAGAGCCAGATAACTATTTTGGAGGAGCTTGTATACGGAAAGCCAGACGTCGATCCTAAAAGCACGGAAGCTTGACGAAAGGGGGAGCCTGAAGAAAGAGACTACCGAGAGGGGGAGCAACGGAAGCTAAAGACAGATCAACGGGGATTCTGTTCGTGAAAGAGAAAAGACAAGACACTACAAGATTGACTACGGCAATATCCAAGGGGGAGTCTGTTAGTGCATTATGTGTCTATCACCTCAGTCAATCTAGTCCGTAGCAGAAACCAAAGAAATCTCGGCTTTTATTGTAATATCTAGTTAAAAAGGGCAAGGTGGCAAACTTGTAAATAAGGAGAAATCCTTATAACCTTGTGCCTATAAATAGATCATTTAGGTTTAGAGTTCAAGACTTTTTGCTCATTTGGAGACTTGGGGGAGATAAGCTTAGAGAGAGAAAATCTAGAGAGAGAAAGTTCTCTCACGTGATTCTCGGCTTTGTACACGTCATCTTATTCAATAGAATCATGTTATTAGTACGTTCTTGTGTGTTCGGTCACGCACGTTCACAGATTCCGCATGTCGAACGTTCGTTACGCAATCGTACGGTGTCAAAACCGTACGATTGCGTAACGAACGTTCGACGTGCGGAATCCGTGAACGTGCGTGACCGAACACACAAGAACGTACTAATAACGTGATTCTATTGAATAAGATGACGTGTACAAAGCCGAGAATCACGTGAGAGAACTTTCTCTCTCTAGACTTTCTCTCTCTAAGCTTAGATTTTCTTATTCCCAAATGAGGAAAAAGTCTTAATTCTAAAGCCTAAGACATCTATTTATAGGCACAAGGATTATAAGGATTTCTCCTTATTTACAAGTTTGCCACCTTGCCCTTTTTAACTAGATATTACAATAAAATGCTAGAATTCTTCTGTTTCTGCTACGGACTAGATTGACAGAGGCGATAGACACATAATGCACTAACACCAACTCAAATCAAGATGGTTATAATTAATAAAATTTCATAGCCATGATACTTAACCCAAAAGCTTTTTGTTTTAGAAAACCATCTTGTAAAACATCTCGTATAAACTCGTTAATAAAACTCGTATATCATTTCGAAAACATCGTTGTGTGACATCGTTTCAATATCGTTTACCCAAGTGAACTAAATAACGCCAGGATATGTAATATGTTGAAAACACTTATATATAAGAAGTACCAGCGGCGCATCTACCATGTTTTCACCACATTACACCCGTCCCTTTATCTAAACACTAACCAAAAACCAATTGTTTACCCAAATCGTTTAACATCGTTTCCAAATCGTTTCCAAATCGTTTTCAAATCATCCTCGTTTTAATTGTGAAGACTTATATATATGGTCGTCTCGCTAATAACATTCAAACCTTCATGACTCGACTACCTCATTCCTCGCTTCTCGTATTAACAAACCTCCAAAGGGTAAGTTAATAATTACAGATTCAGTCGTTACCCACAACACCCACACATAATCATGGGTATAGTGCAATAACGGGATTTGTCGGATCCTATGGTACCATAATCATGGGTATAGTGCAATAACGGGTTAGGCCAAAATTAATGAATGTCATTCGTTATGTAACTACAACCAACAAGTTCGTTCACATTATCGAAATCGTTATTAGTTTAGTATAAATCGTTCTATTCGTTTTTGAAATCATCGTTTAAACCTTCAAAACAATTTGTACACATGAATCACCCCAAAACAATTGAAACTTGTAAAATAGGGGAACTATGTACTCACATAGTTACCAAAAAAACATGTAAAAAGAGGGGATCTATGTACTCACATGTAGTGCAAGGTATCCTCAATCAATAGTACTTCAACAAACTCGAGTAAACCAGAGAAATTAGGTAGCACCTAGTAATTTAATCACTAGTCAAACAATAGACGCCTAAATCGGGAGATCAGAAAGAATGAGGTCTTGTAAACCAAATGATTGTTGGAACTCATGTGATATGGTTTAACAAAGCCTACATCCTAAATGAAACCTAACCTAAGTGCTTTCGACCCATCGCGACTCATTAAGGTAGCTTATGCTACTTTAACGCGCCGTTCGCGTGAAACGCGTTCGGAATGTCTAACTAGTCCTATGACAAGTATTATATGCCAAAACATGTTTAAATAAGTTACATATGCTTAATTACCAATTATGTATGAAAAGGGTATTCTGGTAATTTAACTATGGCATATAAACTACCTATCATAAAACTACATAAACGAAGCGACCATAAGGTATAACCTTGGAAGGTTATTCCCTATACACTATGGTCACCTAATGTGTTTGGTCGGATCCTAATGATCGACCAAATGGGTTGTGTTCGAAAGTCTAAGCGGGTGTTTAGTCCGCTTGACTTACGACTCTACACAAGCACTAAACTAAAAAGTGACGAGCTAAGCATATTAAAACATGCTTAACTAAGTTAGAAAACAAGTTTGGTATCAAAATAAACGGTTTTGATACCTAAGAGTAGTTTGGTTACAAAATACGCAAGAATACGCATTTTGGCCGAAACTACGACTCGTCACTGAGCCTAGATAACGTGGTAATCAGTAGGTATAGTCACTAGGGACTATAACCATCGTGATTACGCTCACGTTATGAAGTTCAAACGAACTTCACATTGACCATAAACTGGTCAATGCAGAAAGTCAAACGCAGTTTGACTTTAACGCTAAAACTAATGAAAAGAACGAAAGAACACTTACAGAAGGTCCCCGCAAGTTTGATTTCCAAGTATTTGTCAGGTATGAAGTGTTTCAAACACATCAACTTAGAGAAAATTTCAGAAATCAAGTGGGTTTTGCAATGGGGGGTGAGGGGTATTTATAGTTTTAATCTCATCCCTACACTTGTTTACAACACCATGTACATCAAAATGGCCCCCCCATTATCAGGAAGAGACATGTGCAATTGGGTTTTTGTGAGTGTAACAGCTGGAAACAGGCTGGAAAAAGCTTCTGATGTTCTGGGACATGCTTACAGACCGTATGGTCCTCACCCTTACGGTCCGTAAGGACCCTACATACCAGTAGTTTCAGTTTTGGCAGTTTTGGTCCCTGTGCGCGCATGGTCGTGTTTTGGCACTTCTAACACCCGTCAAGCCCATTTTTAAGCTTCACAAGGATGTTAAAGCATAGGGAACATGAAACATGCTTAAAATTATCTCGGATGTCGGTTCGTTTGGACGTACGGTTGCGTTGTTCGGTTAGTTACGACGGAAGTCGTAACGAACGCAAAAACGATCCAAATTAAGCAACGAATGGAATTTTCTTATGACAAACACTAAAATAAAATATTTTAATGCTTACATAAATTTTTGGAGGTCCGGATGTATTCAGAACGTAAGTTATGCGCGAAAATACAAACTTATGCACTTTTTGACGCTTTTAGTCCCTGAATGAGCATAAAGTTTATTTTAGCACACCGAACCCCTCAAAGCCTATTTCTAAGTTATGTAAAGGTTATTTAGGGTATTTTTAACTTATGATCAAGTTCTGGAATGTTCGTTACTATACAAATCGGCATAGTTTCGCAGTTTGACACATATAGTCCCTGCGATCGAACAAAGTTGATTTGGACACACCAAACCATTCAAAACTTATTTCTAAGTTATGTGGAGGTTATTTAAGGTATGTTAAGCCTATGTCACTATTCCGGAGTGTTTGTCGCATTATACTGACTGCGTTTACGCACCAGTTTGCGTATAACCTTACAGAACGCGATTTAAAGCTTGCAATCGGAATCGAATCGAATCGAATTGAAAAATCACCAAACACAAATACACACATAGAAACACCAAAACACATATAATAACACCAAAGCACATTGTTTTATTAATAAACATCATTGTTTTACATCGTACATCGATTATAGAACGCAGTTGTCACAATCCAGGATCCTCATTGTTATCCTAACACTAACGGTTGTTTCCATTGTATGTGAGCTTGTTTTGCAGGAGTATTCAAATGGGACTTGGTCATGCCGAGATTCCAGGCGAATATACCTTACAATTCCACACGTGCATAGCCTTCCTGGACGTTATGGAGATCGTGGGAAGCTAGCACCTTTTGCGGATTGTTAGTTAGCTAGTTTATTTCTATTTTTATAAGGGGATAATAAGCTTGAATTAGAACAAGTTAGCAAACAAACACACTCGAAACAACTCTCAACACTTCATTGGCGATTACACACACATTACACACTAGTGATCTTGTAACAAGCTTGTTATCATTCCGAGTTGTAACGATCATTTGATTAATTATAGTTGGTGATCGGTAGTTTCCATCACCCGAGATTTTTTATGCCGGAGATCATCTCTTGATCAAGGGATTTTTCCTCGTATAAATCATTGTGTCACTTGTTCATTTCATTTGAAGTTTGTTCATACATTCACTATTCAATTCATGCATCACACCTCACAAAAGAAGATTTGGTTGCATTATCCAAGTCTGATTTTTTACCAAAATAGTTTGGCGCCCACTGTGGGGCAATTGGTGCTTCATTTCTGAGAAATTTTAGTTATTGTGATCATTTCGGTTCAACCAGATGGCTTCTTCAGCAAAGAACACTTCAAGTTCTATGCCGGCAATCACTTCTTCACAAGGCGTTCCACCTTTGCCTCCACCACCTTTTGGATCTCAGAATAATGCTGAGAATCATGCGAAGAACCCGCCCCCCGTTTTCTCAAAACCACCAACTTTTGCTGTTTCTTCTAGCCCTACTCACAGTGATCTTTTTACTTTGATTTTGCAGATGAGGGATCACATACAACAACAGGACAAAACCAACGAAAGGATCCTCCGGGAGATTGGTGACATTAAGAAACATAAGAGATCAGTGGAGGATCACTCTCCATTGGTTCCTAGATCACTGGATTTCGACACTCCAGCTATAACCGCCCTGCAATCTGCAGCTCCGGACATCCAGTACCAGAGTGGACCATTGGGAAGGCGTTATGGATCAACAACTATGAGTCAGGCTTTATGGTCCAACTTCCAGCCTTCGGGATCCTCTTTCCAGCATCAGGGATCCTTTGTTAGCTCAGGAGGATATATGGGGACACACCCGGTTCCAGGATCCTCTCAGGTTCAAGGATCCTCCTTTCAGGTTCAAGGATCCTCATATCAGGTTTATGGATCCATGGATTATCCTCCAAGACCCAAGGATCCAACATCTTTCAGGATCAATGATTCTTAAGGAGTGTACAACCCGGAAGTTCAGATGTTCATCTAGGAGACTTCATCTTGATGCAGAGTATTGCTTCCTTTGGTCCATCGGTTATACCAGAATCTTGCCAATAGGGATTCACATCTGGAATCCTAAGCTTGAATCCTTCAGGAGGTAACACTTTGAATAATTTTTATAATGCTAACCATGGCTCAGTGCAGGATACAGGTATCAACCAAGCTATGGCTAAGGAATTACAGAAATTGAAGGATATGATATCCAGCGTACCAGGAGTGGTTAAACCCATTCCTGAAATCCCAGATGGAAGCCACAAGATATCTCGTTTTGCACCACCTCTTTGTGATGCAGAAATTCCAAAGAGGTTCCAAATACCAACCATGAAGCTATATGATGGTTCAACAGATCCAGAAGAACATGTGGCTCAATACAGAGAAATGATGGAGATCAATCCCATCCCGGAGAGATTAAAAGAAGCATGTCTATGCAAGGGTTTCGGATCCACATTAACAGGATCAACTCTTAAATGGCCGCTAAGTCTTCCCCCTTACTCTATTACTTCATTTGCTAATTTAGTTAATCTGTTTAATAGTCAATTCTCATGTAGTAGAAAATTTGAACGATTAACTAGTGATCTATATAGGGTAACACAAGGTCAAAATGAATCACTTACAGATTATATCCCTAAGTTTAGTAAAGAATCCTTAGATATTCCTAATTTGGATATTGCTACGGCTGTAGAAGCCTTCAAAATGGGTTTACTTAGGGATTCATTGTTCTATGATGATCTTGTCATGACCCCTTGCAGTAATCTTGATGAAGTAAGAACCAGGGCCCTTAGATTCATCCGATTAGAGGATGATAAAAGGATCCAGGAAAGACTGGCAGGATCCTCGAAGCAGGAAAAGCAAGGATCCTACTTCAGGAACAACAAGTGCAAGTCTTACAACAAGTCTGATAATCAGAACGTGCATGCAGTAGAACAGGAAGAGGATGATGAGGATTATCCTCCAATTTCTGAATATTGTTTTTCTATTGATAACAATGAACTAATCCTTGCAATGCAGAACCTAGGTGACAAAGCAAGATGGCCCAGAAAAAGTGATAAGGCAGCTGCAACAAAAGACAAATCCAAATGGTGTGCATATCATGAGGATTTCGGGCATCTCACTGAAGAATGTATTGCACTAAGAAAAGAGATTGGTTACTTGTTAAGCAAGGGGCATTTAAAGGCGCTTTTGGGAAGAAAAAAGTCAAGGATCCAGGATCCTGAAAAGGTTCCAGAAAGAGCTCCTGCTCCTCCGGCGGATGCACAAGTTATAAACTTCATATCCGGTGGATCAGACATTTGTGGTACTTCCTTTTCAGCAGCCAAGAGACATGCCAAGGAAACCAAGATGGATAATGGGGATAGACCCATCCGAAACTCTATTGTTACACAGGAAAAAGTTATAACTTTTGATGAGGATGATCGTGTTGATGTCCAGGATCCTCATCATGATGGTCTTGTTATTACCTTATTTATATCTAACCATTTTGTTCGCAGGATCTTGATAGATGGAGGAAGCTCCGTAAACATCATTCAGCTTGATGTCCTCAAGAAAATGAACATCCCTTAATCGGATATTGTCCCAAGATCCTCAGTTCTTGTGGGATTCAGCGGAGAAACCAAGAACACATTGGGGGACATTAAACTTCCCATCTACATTGAAGGACTTCATTCTTATCAAAATATTTGTGTAATAGATTGCTTATCCTGTTGCAATGTTATCCTTGGCAGGCCATGGATACATGACATGAAGGCAGTTGCATCTACATATCATCAATGTGTGAAGCTTCCTAGTCCATGGGGGGTGATAAAGATTAAGAGTGACCAACAAGAAGCAAAGAATTGCTATACCTCATCAATGAATCCAGCCTCAAGACCAAGGGAGCAATAGCAACTTAAGTATCCTCCAAGAGACGTCTTGGAGGCAAGAGAACAGGATGTGAAAGATATCCTTATGGATCAGGGATCCTCAACAACATTGAACAGGATTTGGTATCCTTCCTTAAGAAGAGAAAAACTACCTTTGCTTGGAAGCATGAAGACTTGACAGGTATCTCTAAAGATATAATTACTCATAAACTTGGCATTAACAGGTCATTCAAACCCATACATCAGAAGAGGAGGAAGTTTGCACCTGAGAGGAATGCTATTATCCAGGAGGAGGTAGATAAACTACTCCGGGCATGTATAATAAGAGATCTCAAGTATCCAAGGTGGTTAGCCAATGTGGTTGTTGTTCAAAAGAAAAATGGAAAGTGGAGGGTATGTATCGATTTTACTGATTTAAACAAGGCATGTCCCAAGGATCCTTTCCCATTACCCCACATTGACTCCATGGTGGATGCTACCGCGGGTCATGAGTTGTTGACTTTTATGGATGCTTCATCTGGATTTCAACAAATTCAGATGGAACCATCTGACCAAGAGGATACAACCTTTATGACCCCAACTGGTATCTATTGTTATATTGCTACGCCATTTGGACTAAGGAATGCAGGTGCTACTTATCAAAGGCTAGTCAATATGATGTTTAAGGAACGAATAGGACACACTATGGAAGACTATATAGATGACATGGTGGTTAAGTCCAAGAGAGCTGAGGATCACCTTAGAGACCTGGAAGAAGCATTCAATATCCTTGATAAATTCAATATGAAGTTGTATCCTTCAAAGTGTCACTTTGGTGTTAAAGCAGGCAAATTCCTAGGTTACATGGCAACAAAAAGAGGCATAGAAGCAAGTCCAGAGCAAATTAAGGCAATTGTGAATATCAAATCTCCTGCCAATGCCAAGGATGTGCAAAGGTTGACAGGGAGGATCGCAGCCTTGAATAGGTTCATATCAAAGTCATCAGAAAAGTGCACGGAATTCTACGACATTTTGAGAAAGAACAAGAAATTTGAGTGGACTGAAAAGCATGAAAATGCTCTCAAAGCCCTTAAGGATTACCTATCCTCAGCTCCTGCCTTGATGAAACCAGAAAAAGGGGATATATTATCCTTATATCTAGCAGTATCCTCTAATGCAGTAAGTGCAGTCCTTGTTAAGGACCACGAAGGTACACAACATCCTGTTTATTATGTAAGTAAGAGTTTGCTTGATGCTGAATCTAGGTATTCACATTTAGAAAAACTTATCCATGCTTTGATTATGGCATCCACTAAACTAAGACATTATTTTGAAACTCATGCCATTATTGTTAAGACTAACTTTCCAATTAAGAATGTTCTCAGGATACCTAAAATCCCAGGGAGAATGGCTAAATGGGCAGCGAAGCTTGGTGCTTATGATATAAGATATGAACCAAGAACTGCCATTAAATCCCAAGCCTTAGCTGACTTTGTGGCAGATTTTAGTAGTGACTTACAAAGAGAAGCTGAGTTGGAAGTTTAGAAGCTTGAAGAGACTAAGGATCCTTGGATACTCTTCACTAATGGAGCCTCTAATGTCAAAGGAACAGGACTTGGAATACTACTAAAATCGCCACAGGGGGACATAATACCCCACTCAATAGCTTGCGAGTTTCAAACTACTAATAATGAGGCTGAATATGAAGCCTTGATAGCTGGTTTACAAATTGCCAAACATATGAGGATCAGGTATCTTGAGGTACATGTAGATTCATTGTTAATTACTAATCACTTTAATGGATCCTATGCTGTTAAAGGTGAAAAGCTAATCAAATATTTAGAGGTAGTTAAAGAAGTGGCACTCTCTTTTGTTTCCTTTAGTTTGACACATGTACCCAGAGAAGAAAATGCAGAAGCTGATGCATTGGCCAACCTAGGATCATCCTTGAAGATTCCATAGGATATCAAAATCCCTATTATTCATATCCTAACTCCTGCTATTGAGGATCATGTAGCTATGGAGATAGGAGAAGATTCTACAGTCATCCCTAGTAATGATACACAATCACACTCAGGATCATGGATCCTTCCAATCATGAGATATATACAACATGGAGAGATTCCTACAGGAGAAAACCCCACGGCTTTCAAAATCAAGGTATCTCAATTTACAATATTGAATAACATGTTATATAAATGATCTCTTGCAGGACCATATCTAAGATGCATTGAGGATCCTGAAATCCAAGAAGTCCTAAAGGATTTTCATGAAGGAGATTGTGGAAACCACACTCTGGGCAGGGCACTGTTCTCAAGGATCCCAAGGATAGGATACTATTGGCCTACAATGAAGAAGGATGTTGTGGATTATGCCAAGAAATGTGATCCTTGTCAGAGACATAGTAATAGTAATATCCTTCACCAACCAGCAGAACTCCTACATCCTATATCCTCTTCTTGGCCATTCATGAGATGGGGAATGTATATAGTTAGCAAACTTCCCAAGGCACCTGGTGGAAAAGTGTTCATGCTTGCTATGACTGATTACTTCTCCAAGTGGATAGAAGCTGAAGCTTTTGCTCAAGTCAGAGAAAAATAAGTGATATCCTTTATTAAGAGAAATATTATTACTAGATTTGGTATCCCTTCTGAAATTGTTTGTGATAATGGATCCCAATTTATTGGGAGTAGAACTACTAACTTTTGTGACAACTGGGTGATTAAGATGATAACATCAACACCAGTCCACCCACAAGCTAATGGTCAAGCAGAATCATCCAACAAGATCATCATCAACAACTTGAAGAAGAAGCTTGGATCCAAGAAAGGAAAATGGACAGAAGAACTACCTTATGTGTTATGGGCTGATAGAACAACCCCTAAGAATGCTACTAGCCAGACTCCATTTTCTCTAGTATTTGGGGCAGAATCAGTGATCCCTACAGAGATGGTGGTTCCTACTGCAAGAGCAAGCATCCGTGATCCTGAAGGAAATGCTGAAAACTTGGTTTAAGACTTGGATACCATAGAAGAACTTAGGGATTTGACAAGGATAAGAATGGCTAGTTATCAACAAAGGATGGCTGGAGCTTATAAAAAGAATGTCAGGATCAGGAAGTTTCAAGTCGGTGATATGGTGTTAAGGAAAGCATTCTAAAATACCACC
Source organism: Helianthus tuberosus (assembly GCA_030545235.1). Taxonomy (NCBI): domain Eukaryota; kingdom Viridiplantae; phylum Streptophyta; class Magnoliopsida; order Asterales; family Asteraceae; genus Helianthus; species Helianthus tuberosus. Next base: position 81,190 of record JARYGA010022606.1, on the reverse strand, counting down.
AATCCTGCTGATGGCCAGTTAGCACCAAAGTGGGAAGGTCCCTACCTTATTGAAGCTGTGGCAGGAAAGGGGGTATATCGATTATTAACAATGGAAGGAGATTTGCTACCAAGAGCTTGGAATGCTGTCCACTTAAAAAGATACTTCATGTAATAAGGATCCAGGATCCTCAACTATCTCTGTGTCCGATGTCCATAAAGGATCCTCAGAGGATAGATGATCCTCACTCTGGTAATGATCTAACTTCAATTTATCCACTTCTTTAATTAATTTATTTACAAGGAGAAGGATCCTGGATCTTTTATCCTTCCTTCACTTAACTCTGAGTTTTGCAGAAGATTGGCATATCCTTAAAAAAGGATTGAGTATCCACAGAAGTCTTCAAAGTTATATGGGCTTGTCCCCAGTTTTTGGGCTTGTCCCCAGTATTTGGGCTAGTCCCCAGTATTTGGGCTTGTCCCCAGTTTTAGGGCTAGTCCCCAGTTTTTTGGGCCTGTCCCCAGTATCGCCAGTAGCGCACGATGATCCTGGTGCAGTTCAAGGAAATGGGATCAGTACCCACCTTAGGGGCTGACAATTTCATTGTACTGGCTGTATTCAGGATCCTACGTATAATGGTAGACGTACCATACATCCGTTCCTAAGGTTTCTAACGTTTTCACGTTAGCTAAGTGTTAGGGGATGATTTTCTAAATCCTAAGGATCACGGATCCTCAAATGCTACTAGGATCATGGATCCTAAATTCTGTTTGAATTAAAGATCCTCAGTAGGTGTTACAGGATTAGGATTCAGGATCCTTATTGTTATCCTTATACTAACAATTGTCTACCTTGTACGTAAGCTTGTTTTGCAGGAGCAAAGGCATGGACCAAGTCTCACCGAAATTCTTGGAACATATTCCCTTAATATCCCGCACGTGTTTGACCATTATGGACATTGTGGAGATCGTGGGGAACTTGCATAATTGTCGGACAGTTTGTTATCTTAGTTGTTTCTAATTTAAAATGGGGATAACAAGCTTGAGTAGAACACTTAGCTAATTTTAGCAAACACAAACACTCTCGTAACAATACTCGAACAGCTCTCGGCAATCTACTTGGCGATTTCATACATTTTTGCACATTGCACACTAGTGATCCTTGTAACAAGTTTGTTATCATCCCGAGTTGTAAATTTCTTTTGATTAATCTTAGATGGTGATGGATAGTTTCCATCACCCGAGATTTTTTATGCCGGAGATCAACATTTGATCAAGGGCTTTTTCCTCGTATAAATCTTTGTGTCACTTGTTCATCACATTTCTGAGTGATCCTTAATATTGTTCATTGATTCAAGAATCACACCTCACAACAAAAGATTTGGTTGTATTATCTTTGCTTGATTTTTGACCAAAACAGTTTGGCGCCCACCGTGGGGCAATTGGTGCTTCGTTCTTGAGAAATTCTTGTTTTTATGATCATTTCGGTTCATTAAAACCAAGCAGATGGCCTCTTCAGTAAAGAGCACTTCCAGTTCAATGACGGCAATGAGTTCTTCACAGGGCGTTCCTCCTTTGCCTCCACCACCTTCTGGATCCCAGAAGAATGCTGAAAATGCTGCGAAGAGACAAATTCCCATTTTTCCAAAACCACCAACTTCTTTTGTTTCCTCTAATCCTACTACTAATGATCTTTTTACTCTGATTTTGCAGATGAGGGATCATATACAAGAGCAGGACAAAAGCAACGAAAGGATCCTCTGAGAGATTGGTGATATCAAGAAACAGAAGAAATCAGTGGAAGATCACTCTCCTCTGATACCAAGGTCATTGGATTTCGATACTCCAGCTACAACCGCCTTGCAAACTGCAGCTCCGGACATCCAGTATTAGAGTGGACCATTGGGAAGGCGTTATGGAGCAACAACTATGAGTCAGGCTTTTGGCTCTCACTTCCAGCCTTAAGGATCTTGTTTTCAGTCTTCAAAACCCTCCTTCCAGCATAAGGGATCCTTCGTCAGCTCAGGAGGACATTTAGGAATGCACACGGTCCAAGGATCCTCCATGGTTCAAGGATCCTCTCAGGTCCAAGGATCCCCAATGATTCCAGGATCCTCTCAGGTTCAAGGATCCTCCTTTCAGGTTCAAGGATCCTCTCAGCCCCAAGGATCCTTTCAGGTTCAAGGATCCAACATCTTTCAGGATCAAGGATTCTCAAGAAGTATGCAGCCTCCAAGTTTGGATGTTCATCAAGGAGACTTCATACCAATGCAGACCATTGCTTCCTTTGGTCCTTCAATCATACTAGAATCCCGTCAATACGGATTCACATCTGCAATTCCAAACTTGAATCCCATGGGAGGTAACACTTTTAATAATTCTTATAACACTAACCATGGCTCTATGCAGGATACTGGTATCAATCAGGCTATGGCTAGGGAGTTACAGAAGCTTAAGGATATGATATCCAGCGTACCAGGAGTGGTTAAACCCATTCCTGAAAAAAGCAGATGGTAGCCATAGGATATCTCGTTTTGCACCACCTATTTGTGATGCTGATATACCCAAAAGGTTCCAGATACCAACTATGAAGCTATATGATGGTTCAACGGATCCAGAGGAGCATGTAGCTCAATACAGGGAGAGGATGGAGATCAATCCAATTCCTGAGAGGTTAAAAGAAGCATGTCTATGCAAGGGTTTCAGATCCACACTTACAGGATCTGCTCTTAAATGGCTACTAAGTCTTCCTCCTTACTCTATTACTTCATTTGCTAATCTAGTTAACCTGTTTAATAGTCAATTCTCATGTAGCAGAAAATTTGAACGATTAACTAGTGATTTATATAGGGTAACACAAGGTCAAAATGAATCACCAAGAGATTACATCACTAAGTTTAGTAAAGAATCCTTAGATATCCCTAATCTGGATATAGCTACAGCTGTAGAAGCCTTTAAAATTGGTTTGCTTAGGGATTCATTATTCTATGATGATCTTGTTATGACCCCATGCAGGAATCTTGATGAAGTGAGAACCAGGGCCCTTGGATTCATCCAATTAGAGGATGATAAAAGGATCTAGGAGAGATTGGCAGGATCCTCAAAACAGGAAAAGCAATGATCCTACTTTAAGAATAACAAGTTCAAGTCCTACAACAAGTCCGATAACTAGAATGTGCATGCAGTAGAACAAGAAGAGGATGATGAGGATTATCCTCCAATTTCTGAATACTGTTTTTCTGTTGATAACAATGAGCTAATTCCTCCAATGCATAATCTAGGTGAGAAAGCAAGATGGCTAGGGAAAAGTGATAAACCGGCTGCAACAAAGGATAAGTCCAAATGGTGTGCATATCATGAGGATTTCGGACATCTCACTGAAGAGTGTATTGCACTTAGAAAAGAAATTGGTTACTTGTTAAGCAAGGGGCACTTGAAGGAGCTTTTGGGACGAAAGAAGTCAAGGATCCAGGATCCTGAAAGGATCCCAGAAAAGGCTCCTGCTCCACCAGCAGATGCACAAGTTATAAACTTCATATCCGGTGGATCAGACATTTGTGGTACATCCTTTTCAGCAGCCAAAAGACATGCCAAGGAAACCAAGATGGATAATGGAGACAGACCCATCCGGACCTCAACTGTCACACAGGATAAAATTATAACTTTTGATGAGGATGATCGTGTTGATGTGCAGGATCCTCATCATGATGGTCTTGTTATTACTCTGTTCATTTCTAACCATTTTGTTCACAGGATACTGATAGATAGAGGAAGCTCAGTAAACATCATCCAGCTTGATGTCCTCAAGAAGATGAACATCCCTGAATCAGACATTGTCCCAAGATCCTCAGTACTTGTGGGATTCAGCGGAGAGACCAAAAATACATTGGGGGACATCAAACTCCCCATCTATATTGAAGGACTTCATTCTTATAAACAAATTTGTGTTATAGATTGCTTATCCTGTTGTAATGTTATCCTTGGCAGGTCGTGGATACATGACATGAAGGCAGTCCCATCTACCTATCATCAATGTGTAAAGCTTCCTAGTCCATGGGGAGTGGTGAAAATTGAGAGTGATCAACAAGAAGCAAAGAATTGTTACACGTCATCAATGAAGCCAGCCTCAAGACCAAGGGAGCAATAGCAATTAAAGCATCCTTCAAGAGATGTCTTGGAGGCAAGAGAACAGGATGTGAATGAAATCCTTATGGATCCTCATGATCCTGAATCCATAGTCTTCATAGGATCAGGGATCCTAAGCAACATTGAACAGGATCAAGTATCCTTCCTTAAGAGGAGGAAAACCACCTTTTCCTGGAAGCATGAGGATATGACAGGTATATCTAAGGATATAATTACTCATAAGCTTGGCATTGACAGGTCATTCAAGCCTATACATCAGAAGAGGAGGAAGTTTGCACCTGAAAGGAATGCTATTATCCAGGAAGAGGTAGATAAACTACTTCGGGCAGGTATGATAAGAGAGGTTAAGTATCAAAGGTGGTTAGCCAATGTGGTTGTTGTACAAAAGAAATATGGAAAGTGGAGGGTATGTGTCGATTTTACTGATTTAAACAAGGCATGTCTTAAAGATCCTTTCCCGTTACCCCACATTGACTCCATGGTGGATGCTACCGCGGGTCATGAGTTGTTGACTTTTATGGATGCTTCATCTGGATTTCAGCAAATTCAGATGGAACCATCTGATCAGGAGGATATAGCCTTTATGACCCCAACTGGTATATATTGTTATATTGCTATGCCATTTGGACTAAGGAATGCATGTGCTACTTATCAAAGGCTAGTCAATAGGATGTTCAAGGAACAAATTGGACACACTATGGAAGTTTTTATAGATGACATGGTGGTTAAGTCCAAGAAAGCAGAGGATCACCTTAGAGACTTGGAGGAAGCATTCAATATCCTTGATAAATTTAACATGAAACTAAATCCTTCCAAGTGTCACTTTGGTGTTAAAGCAGGTAAATTCCTAGGCTATATGGTGACAAAAAGAGGCATTGAAGCAAGTCCAGAGCAAATTAAGGCTATTGTAAATATCAAATCTCCTGCCAATTCCAAGGATGTGCAAAGATTGACAGGAAGGATCGCAGCCTTGAACAGGTTCATATCCAAATCCTCAGAAAAATGCAAGGAATTCTATGACATTTTGAGGAAGAACAAGAAATTTGAGTGGACTGAAAAGCATGAAAATGCTCTCAAAGCTCTTAAGGACTACCTATCCTCAGCCCCTGCCTTGATGAAACCAGAAAAAGGGGATATATTATCCTTATATTTGGCGGTATCCTCTAAAGCAGTAAGTGCGGTCCTTGTTAAGGATCACGAAGGTACACAACATCTTGTTTATTATGTAAGTAAGAGTTTTCTTGATGCTGAATCCTGGTATTCACATTTAGAAAAACTTATCCTTGCATTAATTATGGCATCTACTAAGTTAAGACATTATTTTGAAACTCATGCAATTATTGTTAAGACTAATTTTCCAATTAAGAATGTTCTCAGGAAACCTGAAATGTCAGGAAGGATGGCTATGTGGGCAGTGAAGCTTAGTGCTTATGATATAAGACATGAACCAAGGACTGGAATCAAATCCCAAGCCTTAGCTGACTTTGTGACAGATTTTAGTAGTGACTTGCAAAAGGAAGCTGAGTTAGATGTCCAACAGCTGGAAGAAACTAAGGATCCTTGGATACTTTTCACTGATGGAGCTTCTAATGTCAAAGGAACTGGACTTGGAATATTACTAAAATCGCCACAGGGGGACATAATACCCCACTCCATAGCTTGTGAGTTTCAAACTACTAATAATGAGGCTGAATATGAAGCCTTGATAGCTGGTTTGCAAATTGCCAAGCATATGAGGATCAGGTATCTTAAGGTACATGTGGATTCATTGTTAATTACTAATCACTTTAATGGATCATATGATGTTAAAGGTGAAAAGCTAATCAAATATTTAGAGATAGTCAAAGAATTGGCACTCTCTTTTGTTTTCTTGAGTTTGACACAGGTACCCAGAGAAGAGAATACAGAAGCCGATGGATTGGCCAATCTAGGATCATCCTTGAAGATTCCAGAGGATATCAGGATTCCTATTATCCACATCCTAACCCCCGCTATTGAGGATCATGTAGCGATGGAGATAGGAGAGGATTCTGCAATCATCCCTAGTGACGATACACAATCTCATTCAGGATCATGGATCCTTCCAATCATGAGATACGTACAACATGGAGAGATTCCTACAGGAGAAAACCCCAGGGCTTTTAAATTTAAGGTATCTTAATTCACAATATTGAATAACATGTTATATAAATGATCTCTTGCAGGGCCATATCTAAGGTGCATTGAGGATCCTGAAATCCAAGAAGTCCTAAAGGATTTTCACGAAGGAGATTGTGCAAACCACACTGGGGGAAGGGCATTATTCTCACGGATCTTGAGGACAGGATACTATTGGCCTACTATGAAGAAGGATGATGTGGAATACGCCAAGAAGTGTGATCCTTGTCAGAGTCATAGTAATATCCTTCATCAACCAGCAGAGCTTTTGCATCCTATAACCTCTTCTTGGCCATTTATGACATGGGGAATGGATATAGTTGGTAAGCTTCCTAAGGCACCTGGTGGAAAAGTATTCATGCTAGCTATGACTGATTACTTCTCCAAGAGGATAGAGGCTGAAGCCTTTACTCAAGTCAGAGAAAAGGAAGTGATATCCTTTATTAAGAGAAATATTATTACTAGATTTGGTGTCCCTTCTGAAATTGTTTGTGATAATGGATCCTAATTTATTGGGAGTAGAACTACTAACTTTTGTGACAACTGGGGGATTAAGATGATAACATCAACACCAGTCCACCCACAAGCTAATGGCCAGGCAAAATCATCCAACAAGATCATCATCAACAATTTGAAGAAGAAGCTTGGATCCAAGAAAGGAAAATGGGCAAAAGAACTAGCTTATGTACTTTGGGCTGATAGGACAACTCCCAAGAATGCTACTGGCCAAACTCCATTCTCTTTGGTATTTGGAGCAGAATCAGTGATCCTTACAGAAATGGTGGTTCCTACTGCAAGAACAAGCATTCGTGATCCTGAAGAAAATGCTGAAAACTTGGTTCAAGACTTGGATATTATAGAAGAACTCAGGGTTTTGGCAAGGATAAGGATGGCCAGTTATCAACAAAGAATGGCTGGAGCCTACAATATAAATGTCAGGATCAGGAAGTTCCAAGTTGGTGATATGGTATTAAGGAAAGCATTTCAGAATACCATCAATCCTGCTAATGGAAAGTTAGCACCAAAGTGGGAAGGCCCCTATTTGATTGGAGCTGAAGCAGGAAAGGGGGCCTATCGATTGCTAACAATGGAAGGTGATTTGCTACCAAGAGCTTGGAATGTTGTCCACTTAAAGAAATACTTCATGTAATAAGGATCCATGATCCTTAGCTAACAAGTATCCTTGAAGGATCCTTACAGGATAGAGGATCCTCATTTTGGTAATGATCTAATCTCAAACTATTTCATTCTTTAATTATCTTATATACAAGTATAAGGATCCTAGATCCTTTATCCTCCTTTCACTTGATTCTGAGTTTTGCAGAAGGTTTAGGTATCCTTAAAAAAAGATTGAGTATCCACAGAGGTATCCAGTTATTTGGGCTTGAGCCCAGTTATTTGGGCTTGACCCCAGTTTTTTGGGCTAGTCCCTAGTTTTTGGGCCTGTCCCCAGTATCGCCAGCAGCGCATGATGATCCTGGTACAGTTCATGGCAATGGGACCAGTACTCGCTTTAGGGGCTGACAATTTCATTGTACTGGCTGTATCCGGGATCCTACGTATAATGGTAGATGTACCATACATCCGTTCCTAAGGTTTCTAACGTTTTCACGTTAGCTAAGGTTTTGGCATTTTCATGTCACTAAGTTTGGATAGTCGCCAGTGAGGACCATACTCCAGTTTACACATGATCCTTTAGGCTTGTCCCCAGTTATCCTTTGGGCTTGTCCCCAGTTATCCTTTGGGCTTGTCCCCAAAATTGTTGGGCTTGTCCCCAGTTACTAACTCTTCTCTTATATTTGGCTTAGTCCCAAGTTGTGTTCTGTTTCAGGGTTTTGAAGTTAAATAGCCAAGGATCCTTGATCCTTACCTTCTACCAAGGTTTGTCTTTTGATTGTCCTAATTATAAATGTTAAGAGGTTAGAATCCTAACTTGGATTCTCAGGTGTGATACTTGATCACGTTGATTTCATTTATTATTTATGTATGTGACCCTAATCCTTTGACAACTGAACTAATGATCCTTAAGTTACATAACTTTTATGAACTTGTCGACTATAGGATATTTGATCCTTGATCATATCCTAAAATTTTTAAACATGATTTATTAAACTTGATAAATTCATACAAAGTGGATAACTACAATAGAAAAATAAAGAGTTCACAAGGATAATAACACGGGAAATAGCCAAAAAGTTAAAGTTTTATTTATTCACAAAAGTTAACCCCTTTTAAGGTTGTCAAAATTGCCAACCCAAATTTCTACCAGCAATACGTGGCCCACAAGCTAATGGCCAGGCAAAATCATCCAACAAGATCATCATCAACAATTTGAAGAAGAAGCTTGGATCCAAGAAAGGAAAATGGGCAGAAGAACTAGCTTATGTACTTTGGGCTGATAGGACAACTCCCAAGAATGCTACTGGCCAAACTCCATTCTCTTTGGTATTTGGAGCAGAATCAGTGATCCTTACAGAAATGGTGGTTCCTACTGCAAGAACAAGCATTCGTGATCCTGAAGAAAATGCTGAAAACTTGGTTCAAGACTTGGATACTATAGAAGAACTCAGGGTTTTGGCAAGGATAAGGATGGCCAGTTATCAACAAAGAATGGTTGGAGCCTACAATAAAAATGTCAGGATCAGGAAGTTCCAAGTTGGTGATATGGTATTAAGGAAAGCATTTCAGAATACCATCAATCCTGCTAATGGAAAGTTAGCACCAAAGTGGGAAGGCCCCTATTTGATTGGAGCTGAAGCAGGAAAGGGGGCATATCGATTGCTAACAATGGAAGGTGATTTGCTACCAAGAGCTTGGAATGTTGTCCACTTAAAGAAATACTTCATGTAATAAGGATCCATGATCCTTAGCTAACAAGTATCCTTGAAGGATCCTTACAGGACAGAGGATCCTCATTTTGGTAATGATCTAATCTCAAACTATTTCATTCTTTAATTATCTTATATACAAGGATAAGGATCCTAGATCCTTTATCCTCCTTTCACTTGATTCTGAGTTTTGCAGAAGGTTTAGGTATCCTTAGAAAATGATTGAGTATCCACAGAGGTATCCAGTTATTTGGGCTTGACCCCAGTTTTTTGGGCTAGTCCCTAGTTTTTGGGCCTGTCCCCAGTATCGCCAGCAGCGCATGATGATCCTGGTACAGTTCATGGCAATGGGACCAGTACTCGCTTTAGGGGCTGACAATTTCATTGTACTGGCTGTATCCGGGATCATACGTATAATGGTAGATGTACCATACATCCGTTCCTAAGGTTTCTAACGTTTTCACGTTAGCTAAGGTTTTGGCATTTTCATGTCACTAAGTTTGGATAGTCGCCAGTGAGGACCATACTCCAGTTTACACATAATCCTTTGGGCTTGTCCCCAGTTATCCTTTGGGCTTGTCCCCAGTTATCCTTTGGGCTTGTCCCCAAAATTGTTGGGCTTGTCCCCAGTTACTAACTCTTCTCTTATATTTGGCTTAGTCCCAAGTTGTGTTCTGTTTCAGGGTTTTGAAGTTAAATAGCCAAGGATCCTTGATCCTTACCTTCTACCAAGGTTTGTCTTTTGATTGTCCTAATTATAAATGTTAAGAGGTTAGAATCCTAACTTGGATTCTCAGGTATGATACTTGATCACGTTGATTTCATTTATTATTTATGTATGTGACCCTAATCCTTTGACAACTGAACTAATGATCCTTAAGTTACATAACTTTTATGAACTTGTCGACTATAGGATATTTGATCCTTGATCATATCCTAAAATTTTTAAACATGATTTATTAAACTTGATAAATTCAAACAAAGTGGATAACTACAATAGAAAAATAAAGAGTTCACAAGGATAATAACACGGGAAATAGCCAAAAAGTTAGAGTTTTATTTATTCACAAAAGTTAACCCCTTTTAAGGTTGTCAAAATTGCCAACCCAAATTTCTACCAGCAATACGTGGCCCGTCCACTTAGGTTGGCAAAGGGTGTCCATCGTTAACAGGTCTTAAGAGTGCAGGAAACAAAAGATGGCAGGATAACAAGTGGTTTCATCCCCCAAACAGAGGATCCCTCCACCACCTATTATCCTACCTATTGTCTAAGGATCCATGATCCATAACCCTAGAAACTATTGTTCAAATTACAACCCAACATTGTTTCAAAACACCATAACCAAAAAAGTTTCAAATCCTTAAAAAATGGGCTCCGGCCACGTCTAGAAATATCCATCATCACCCATTTTTGCAGCTCACACCTTGGCTGCATCACCACCAGCATCATCACCACCAGCTTGATCCTTCCCGTTGCCACTCGCCTCAATTGCCAAGACTTCAGTAGCCTCATCCTCTTCATCCTCAAGCTCAGCCAGCTTTGCCCTCCATTCCTCCTTGTCCCAAGTGGTCCTGTCAAAGTCAGGATCCTCAGCTTCCTGGGCCATTTGCAGCTTGATTTTGTACATGGTGATGGCAGCTGAGACTTTAGCATCCTCCAGCAGGTCGTGCTTCTCATGATCAGCGTTTATCTGGGCCATGACCACCTGCTGCTTTGCCAAGTTCAGATCCTTCTCGAGGTGAGGGATGGTCTGATCCTTAGCCAGGAAGATCTTTTGGAAGTCCCTTTACTTCTGGTCAGCTTCCTCAGCATAAGAATCCAGCAGCATCTCTATCTCGGCGAATTTCTGCAAAGAGACAAGATAAAGTTTAGGATCCTTGATCATCAGATGGGCAGGATAATCAGCCAGGGTTAGTGATCCTTACATCGGAAAAGTATTATTGGAACTGGTGGCGGATAAGAGGCAAGCCTTCAAGATTGTCGGCTTCGGTGGCCTTCCTTTTCTTTCCCCCCTTGGAGGTGGTAGGCTTGGGGACTATGGTGCTTGGGCTAGCAGCAGTCTTCTTCTTCCCAGACCTAGGAGCAACAGCAGTAAGATCGGTGACACTGAAGCGGGTGGCAGACCTCGAGGATTTTCCCGCACCTATCAATCCAAAACAATAGACAAGTATTCTTGTTTTATTTGCATTTCAACATTTAACCATATGTAAACTTTGATACTTACTTGACATTGTAACTGAGCTTGAGGATACTACTTGAGAATCCTTGGTGTTTGCTTGAAATGTTCTTACTGCAGGATCAAGATTCCGGAAGGCGTTGAGCCTCTCTTTAGTAGCAGGTGATGTAATGATGTGTGAAACAGAAATAGCTGCAAAATAGAAACCAAGATGTCAATGATCCTCAACAGAAATAGGGGTATCCTATGATCCTTCTATATTGATCCTCTATCCTACTATGAGTGGCCCATTTTCTGGGGAGATCCTTCCCATCAGGGATAGAATCCCTCCTGACGAAGAAAAAACGTTTCTTCCACTTAGTATCATTTTTGGTGGTCTTGAGGATTGGGTGTTCTTCACCGGGCTTATGTTTGAATAGAAAGCGGTGTGAACCATGGCTCACAAGGTTGTATAGTTCAGACAACTCCGACATTCCCAACTCAATATCCTCCTGCTCAATGATCCTTTCAAGGGTAAATAGAACCCTCCACATCATTGGCATAGCCTGGATATAGGATATGCCGGTAAGGGAGAATTAAGATTGGGTAAAAGTAGGAAAAGGATAGGAGTATCCTATAGAGAACGGGGTGACTGGAAATGCAACCCAAGTTTCAGAGATAAAATCGCTCAGGACGGTAGAGTCAAAGGGTTTGAAAACAGTGCTCGTCGGAAAGCAATGACGAATCCTGTCGATCTCAGGATCGGTGAAGCAGCAACGTTGCTTCGGAAAGTCTTCAATTATCCCTTGGCTTTTTAAAGGACTGTCTTTTCGATGATCCTTAGGGGAGGGTTTTCTAAATCCTAAGGATCACAGATCCTCAGTAGGTGTTTCAGGATCAGGATTCAGGATCCTATTGTTATCCTTATACTAACAATTGTCTACCTTATACGTAAGCTTGTTTTGCAGGAGCAAAGGCATGGACCAAGTCTCACCGAAATTCTTGGAGCATATTCCCTTAATATCCCGCACGTGTTTGACCATTATGGACGTTGTGGAGATCGTGGGGAGCTTGCATAATTGTCGGACAATTTGTTATCTTAGTTGTTTCTAATTTAATATGGGGATAACAAGCTTGAGTAGAACACTTAGCTAATTTTAGCAAACACACACACTCTCGTAACAATACTCGAACAGCTCTCGGCAATCTACTTGGTGATTTCATACATTTTTGCACATTGCACACTAGTGATCCTTGTAACAAGCTTGTTATCATCCCGAGTTGTAAATTTCTTTTGATTAATCTTAGCTGGTGATCGGTAGTTTACATCACCCGAGGTTTTTTATGCCGGAGATCAACTTTTGATCAAGGGCTTTTTCCTCGTATAAATCTTTGTGTCACTTGTTCATTACATTTCTGAGTGATCCTTAATATTGTTCATTGATTCAAGCATCACACCTCACAACAAAAGATTTGGTTGTATTATCTTTGCTTGATTTTTGACCAAAACACTAAGGTTTTGGAATTTTCATGTCACTAAGTTTGGATAGTCGCTAGTGAGGGCCATACTCCAGTTTACACAAGATCCTTTGGACTTGTCCCCAGTTTTTTGGGCTTGTCCCAAGTTTTTTGGGCTTGTCCCTAGTTTTTTGGGCTTGTCCCCAGTATATTGGGCTTGTCCCCAAAATTGTTGGGCTTGTCCCTAGTTGCTAACTCTTCTCTTATGATTGGCTTAGTCCCAAGTTACATTCCATTTCAGGTTTTCGAAGCTAAACAACTAAGGATCCTTGATCCTAACCTTTTATTAAGGTTTGTATTATGGTTATTTTGATTAAGAGTTTCGGATCCTAACTTGGATTCTCAGGTATGATCCTTATTTACCTTCACTTTATTCTTTATTTATCTAAGTGACCCTTATTCTTTGACAACAGTATACATGATCCTTTAGTGACATCACTTTTTGAATTTTTCGATTATAGGATATTTGATCCTTGATCATATCCTAAACTTTTTGACATAATCTACTAAACTTTTGTTCTTAACTCATGAATTAAAGCAAAATGTATCATAACAATTGAAAGGTAAAGTACTCACAAATATAACAACACATGAGATAGCCAAAAGATTAAGCTTTTATTTATTTATCAAAAGTTAAACCCTTTAAAGGTTGTCAAAATTGCCAACCCGAGTTTCTACCAGCAAAACGTGGCCCGTCCACTTGGGTTGGCAAAGGGCGTCCATATTAACGAGGTCTAAGTGCAGGAATAAAAAGACGGCAGGATCACAATGGCTTCATCCCCCAAACAGAGGATCCCTCCACCATTTGTTATCCTACCTATTGTCTGAAGGATCAGTGATCCTTAAACCTAAGAATTATTGTTTAAGTACAGACCAACCATTGTTCAAGAAAAACATCAACATTCAAAAAAACTACCAAACCATAAAAAATGGGCTCCGGCCGCATCTAGATATATCCATCATCGCCCATTGTTGTAGCCTACATCTTCGCTGCATCACCATCACCTCCAACCTCTGCATCATAAGCCTGATCCTTCGCCCCGCTATCGCTTGCCTCAATTTCCAGAACCTCTTCAGTCTCCTCTTCATCCTCCAGCTCAGCTAGCTTGGCCTTCCAGCCTTCTTGGGCCCAGGCAGTCCTGTCGAAGCTAGGATCCTCAGCCTCCTTTGCCATCTGCATTTTGATTTTGAACATAGCAATGGCGGCAGAAAGCTTAGCACCCTCCATCACTTCAGCCTTCTCTTGATCAGAAGTAATGTGGGCCATGACCAGCTGCTTTTTCGCCAAGTTGAGCTCTTTCTCGAGGTAGAGATGGTTTGATCCTTAGCCATGAATAGCTTTTGGAAGTCCAGCTCCTTCTGTTCAGCCTCTTCAACATACGCATCAAAGAGCATCTGGATCTCAGCAAATTTCTACAAAAAAGGAAAGATACAATTCAGGATCCTTTATCCTCGAATGGGCATGATAGAATTAAGGATCAGGGATCCTTACATCAGAGAAGTATTCTTCAAACTGATGCCGGATGAGGGGCAGGCCTTCAAGATCGTCAGCGGTCTTCCTCTTCTTTCCCCCTTGCCCTTGGAGGTGACAGGCTTAGGGATTGGGACGCTAGGGATGGTAGCAATTCGTTTCTTGCCGGACCGGGCAGTGACAGCATCAAGATCACTGACGCTGAAGTGAGAAGCTGATTTTGAGGACTTTCCAGCACCTACAAACGGCAAACAACAGATAAGTATCCTTAATCTATATCTATTTAATTATACATAAATGTAAATACTTACTTGACATGGTGACTGATCCAGAGGATACTTCTTGTGAATCCTTTGTGTTTGCCTGGAATGTTCTAACTGCAGGATCAAGGTCCCAGAAGGCAGCGATTCTTTCTTTTGTTGCAGGTGACTGAATGAGATAAGAAACTGAGATAGCTGCACAAAAAGATAGAAAAGGATCGGTTATCCTCAACAAAAACAGGGTTATCCTATGATCCTTCTATAAGGATCCTATGTCCTACCATGGGTGGTCCACTCTTTGGGGAGATCTTTCCCGTCTGGAATAGAATCTCTCTTAACAAAGAAGAAGCGGTTTTTCCAATGGGTATCATTCTTTGTGGTTTTAAAGATTGGATGAGGATCATCAGGCTTATGTTTGAACAAGTAACGGTGTGAACCATGGCTCACAAGATTATACAACTCAGCAAGTTCCAACATTCCTATCTCTATGCCTTCCTGCTCAATGATCTTCTCTAGGGTCTGAAGAACCCTCCACATCATCGGCATGGCCTGGATATAGCACATACCGATGAGTGCAAAGAAAGATTGGGTGAAGGCAGGGAAAGGATAGGAGAATCCTATCAAGAATGGGGTGGCCGGAAAAGCAACCCAAGTGTCGGAGACGGAGTCACTTTTGACAGTAGGGTCAAAAGGTTTAAAGACGGTATCCGTCGGAAAACAGTGGCGAATCCGATCAATCTCCGGGTCGGTGAAGCGGCAGAGCTCATATGAGGGGTTTTTGATGATCCCTGGGCTTTTCAAGGAATCATCCTTCTTTGGACCCTTGGCTGGTGAGGATCGAATAACCATCTTTGCCATGGGTGGTGATAAAAAAGAAGATCAGAGTAAGAAGATAAAGAGAGAAGGAGAAGAGAGATACCTGATCGATCTTTGAATGAGGATTTAAAGGGAAGTATCGCTCGAATTTAAATGCAAAATTGATCCTTATCTCTAACCTATATATATAATGATGATTCTGCAGGTTGTCACTTCGGTGACGTGTGATGTGTAACGGCTAGTTCGATTCTAATGGCTATATTTCCGTTGGCTAGTTCTTTGCAGATAATGTTGAAAAATATGACTCATTAAGTGATATTTTATTCCTCATATTTTGGGGGCAATTGTTAGGGATAGATTTTATAAACCTAAGGATCACGGATCCTCAAATACTGCCAGGATCATGGATCCTCAATTCTGTTTGAATTAAGGATCCTCGGAAGGTGTTGCAGGATCAGGATCCAGGATCCTCATTGTTATCCTAACACTAACGGTTGTTTCCATTGTATGTGAGCTTGTTTTGCAGGAGTATTCAAATGGGACTTGGTCTTGCCGAGATTCCAGGGGAATATACCTTACAATTCCACACGTGCATAGCCTTCGTGAACGTTATGGAGATCGTGGGAAGCTAGCACCTTTTTGCGGATTGTTAGTTAGCTAGTTTATTTCTATTTTTATAAGGGGATAATAAGCTTGAATTAGAACAAGTTAGCAAATACACACACTCGAAATAGCTCTCAACACTTCATTGGCGATTACACACACATTACACACTAGTGATCCTTGTAACAAGCTTGTTATCATTCCGAGTTGTAACGATCATTTGATTAATTATAGTTGGTGATATGTAGTTTCCATCACCCGAGGTTTTTTATGCCGGAGATCATCTCTTGATCAAGGGCTTTTTCCTCGTATAAATCATTGTGTCACTTGTTCATTTCATTTGAAGTTTGTTCATACATTCACTATTCAATTTAAGCATCACACCTCACAAAAGAAGATTTGGTTGCATTATCCTACTCTGATTTTTGACCAAAATAACTACCCCTAGCCGAACTGGAGGAATTATCTACGCAACTACAGGAGCTATTGGATAAGAGTTTCATCCGTCCTAGCTCATCACCATGGGGAGCCCCTGTACTATTTGTTAAGAAGAAGGATGGCACTTTCCGTATGTGTATCGACTACTATGAACTGAACAAAGTAATTGTCAAGAACCGTTACCCACTCCCACGCATCGAGGATCTATTCAACTAGCTGCAAGGGTCAAGTTTCTATTCCAAGATTGACCTTGTTATGGATAGAATTTTGTTAGTTATGGATCACGGATCCTCAGTATAGCCTGGGTCAGGATCCTCAGGAAAAGGTACAAGGAGGCTAAGGATCCAGGATCCTCTTTATTATTCTAAAATAACAATTATTTCCATCATCCTTTAGCTTGTTTTGCATGTGTATTCAAAGGAGACTTCTTCTTGCCGAGATTCTAGGGGAATATGCTCCATATTATTGCACGTGCAAGAGCTACATGACCGTTATGGTGATCGTGGGTGACTAGCACATAATTCAGATAGTTTGTGTTAGGGGAGGATTTTCCAATGATCAGTGATCCTCAATTACTGTTGGGTTTAGTGATCCTCACTTCTGTTTGAATTAGTGATCCTCAGAAGTGTTGTAGGATCAGAATCATGGATCATCTTAAGGATCCTTATACTAACGATTGTCTACTTTGAATATGATGATGTTTTGCAGGAACACGAGCTTGGACTTGGACTTGGTCTTGGCGATATTCCTGGAGCATATTCCATATTTATTCCGCACGTGCATGGCAGAAATGGACGTTATGGAGGTCGTGGGGGACTTGCACCAAACGCGGAATGTTTGTTAGCTTAGATATTTTCCATTTTTAAACGGGATAGCGAGCTAAATAAAAACACTTAGCTATTTTTGGCTTAACACACACACTTGCAACTGCTCTCACCAGCTCTTGACAATTCACTTGGCGATTACACACTTTTTTGCACGTTACACTATAGTGATCCTTGTAATTAGCTCGCTATCATCCGAAGTTGTAATACATTACTTGTTTAATCTGAGTTGGTGATCGGTAGTTTCCATCACCCGATGTTTTTTATGTCGGAGATCATTCATTGATCAAGGGCTTTTTCCTCGTATAAATCTTTGTGTCACTTATTCATTTCATTTCTGAGTGATCCTTAGTGTTGTTCATTGATTCAAGCATCATACCTCACAACAGAAAGTTTGGTTGCACTATCATTGCTTGATTTTTAACCAAAATAGTTTGGCGCCCACCGTGGGGTAATTGGTGCTCCATTCCCAAGAAGATTCATACCTTTGTGGTCATTTCGGTTCATAACAACCAGGCAGATGGCTTCCTCAGCGAAGAACACTTCAAGCTTAATGACGTCATTCAGTTCTTCACAAGGCGTTCCTCCTTTGCCTCCACCACCTTCTGGATCCCAGAAGAATACTGAGAATGCTGCGAAGAAACAAACCCCCATTTTCCAAAAACCACCAACTTCTTCTGTTTCAACTAATCCTACTGCTAATGATCTTTACGCTCTGATTTTGCAGATGAGGAATCACACACAAGAGCAGGACAAAACCAACGAAAGGATCCTCCGGGAGATCGCTGAGATCAAGAAATAGAAGAAATCAGTGGAGGATCACTCTCCTCCGATGCCAAGGTCGCTGAACTTTGACATTCCAGTCATAACTTCCCAGCACTCAGCAGCTCCGGATGTGCAAGACTTGGGTGAATTACCAGGAAGACGTCATGGAACAACAACAATGAGTCAGGCATTTGGCTCTCACTGCCAGCCTCAGGGATCCCATTTTCAGCCATCGGGATCCTTCAGCTTAGGAGGATATTTGGGAACGCACACGGTCCAAGGATCCTCCCAGGTCCAAGGATTTGGGAACGCACACGGTCCAAGGATCCTCCCAGGTCCAAGGATCCTCCCAGGTCCAAGGATTCTCTATTGTCCCAGGATCCTTTCAGGTTCAAGGATCCTCTCAGCCTCAAGGATCCAACGTCTTTCAGGATCAAGGATTCTTGAGAAGTATGCAGCCTCAGAGTTCGGATGTTCATCAAGGAGACTTCATACCAATGCAGACCATTGCTTCCTCTAGTCCTTCAATCATGCCAGAGTCTCGTCAATATGGATACACATCTGGAATTTAAAACACGAATCCTGTGGGAGGTAACACTTTTAATAATTCATATAACACTAACCATGGCTCTATGCAGGATACAGGTATCAATCAGGCTATGGCTAGGGAGCTACAGAAGCTTAAGGATATGATATCCAGTGTACCAGGAGTGGTTAAACCTATTCCTGAAATTGCAGATGGTAGCCATAGGATATCTCGTTTTGCACCTCCCTTATGTGATGCTGAGATACCTAAAAGGTTCCAGATACCATCTATGAAGCTGTATGATGGTTCAACTGATCCAGAGGAGCATGTAGCTCAGTACAGGGAGAGGATGGAGATCAATCCAATTCCTGAAAGGTTAAAAGAAGCATGTCTATGCAAGGGATTTGGATCCACATTTACAAGATCTGCTCTTAAATGGCTGCTAAGTCTTCCCCCTTACTCTATTACTTCATTTGCTAATCTAGTTAATTTGTTTAATAGTCAATTCTCTTGTAGTAGAAAATTTGAACGATTAACTAGTGATCTATATAGGGTAACACAAGGTCAAAATGAATCACTTAGAGATTACATCACTAAGTTTAGTAAAGAATCCTTAGATATTCCTAACTTGGATATTGCTACGGCTGTAGAAGCCTTTAAAATGGGATTGCTTAGGGATTCATTATTCTATGATGATCTTGTGATAACACCTTGCAGGAATCTTGATGAAGTAAGAACCAGGGCCCTTAGGTTCATCCGCCTAGAGGATGACAAAATGATCCAGGATAGATTGACAGGATCCTCAAAACAGGAGAAGCAAGGATCCTACTTCAGGAACAACAAATCAAAGTCTTACAACAGATCTGATAACCAGAACGTGCATGCAGTGGAACAAGAAGAGGATGATGAGGATTATCCTCCTATTTCTGAATACTGTTTTTCTGTTGATAACAATGAACTAATCCTTGCAATGCAGAATCTAGTTGAGAAAGCTAGATGGCCGAGAAAAAAGTGATAAACCAGCTGCTACAAAGGATAAGTCCAAGTGGTGTGCATATCATGAGGATTTTGGGCATCTCACTGAAGAATGTATTGCACTAAGAAAGGAAATTGGTTACTTGTTGAGCAAGGGGCATTTGAAGGAACTTTTGGGACAAAAAAAGTCAAGGATCCAGGATCCTGAAAGGATCCAGGATCCTGAAAGGATCCCGGAAAGGGCTCCTGCTCCTCCAGCAGATGCACAAGTCATAAACTTCATATCCGGCGGATCAGACATTTGTGGCACCTCCTTTTCAGCAGCAAAAAGACATGCTAAGGAAACCAAGATGGATAAGGGAGACAGACCCGTTCGGACCTCCGTTGTTACCCAGGATAAAGTCATAACCTTTGATGAGGATGATCGTGTTGATGTACAGGATCCTCATCATGATGGTCTTGTAATTACATTGTTTATTTCTAACCACTTAGTTCGCAGTATCCTTATAGATGGAGGAAGCTCTGTGAACATCATTCAGCTTGATGTCCTTAAGAAGATGAATATACCGGAGTCTGATATTGTCCCAAGATCCTTAGTACTTGTGGGATTTAGTGGGGAAACCAAAAACACATTGGGGGACATCAAACTCCCAATCTATATTGAAGGACTGCATTCTTATCAAAACTTTTGTGTTATAGATTGCTTATCTTGTTGCAATGTTATCCTTGGCAGGCCATGGATACATGATATGAAGGAAGTCCCATCCACCCATCATCAGTGTGTAGAGCTTCCAAGTCCATGGGGAGTAGTGAAAATTGAGAGTGATCAACAAGAAGCTAAGAATTGCTATACCTCATCAATGAAGCCAGCCACAAGACCAAGGGAGCAATAGCAATTAAAGTATCCTTCAAGAGTTATCTTGGAGGCAAGAGAGCAGAATGTAAAAGAAATCCTCATGGATCCTGATGATCCTGAATCTAGGATCTTCATAGGGTCAGGGATCCTTAGCGAAATCGAGCAGAATCTAGTATCCTTCCTTAAGAGGAGGAAATCCACCTTTTCCTGGAAACATGAAGACATGACAGGTATATCTAAGGATATAATTACTCATAAACTTGGCATTGACAGGTCATTCAAGCCTACACATCAAAAGAGGAGGAAGTTTGCACCTGAAAGGAATGCTATTATCCAGGAAGAGGTAGATAAACTACTTCGGGCAGGTATGATAAGAGAAGTTAAGTATCCAAGATGGTTAGCCAATGTGGTTGTTGTTCAAAAGAAAAATGGAAAGTGGAGGGTATGTGTCGATTTTACTAATTTAAACAAGGCATGTCCCAAGGATCCTTTCCCATTACCCCACATTGACTCCATGGCGGATGCTACCGCGGGTCATGAGTTGTTGACTTTTATGGATGCTTCATCTGGATTTCAACAAATTCAGATGGAACCATCTGATCAAGAGGATACAGCCTTTATGACCCCAACTGGTATATATTGTTATATTGCTATGCCATTTGGACTAAGGAATGCAGGTGCTACTAACCAAAGGCTTGTCAATATGATGTTCAAGGAACCAATTGGACACACTATGGAAGTCTATATTGATGACATGGTAGTTAAGTCCAAGAAAGCTGAGGATCACCTTAAAGACTTAGAGAAAGCATTCAATATCCTTGATAAATTTAATATGAAACTTAATCCTTCCAAGTGTCATTTTGGTGTTAAGGCAGGAAAATTCTTAGGCTATATTGTGACAAAGAGGGGCATTGAAGCAAGTCCAGAGCAAATCAAGGCTATTGTGAATATCAAATCTCCTGCCAATGCTAAGGATGTGCAAAGGTTGACAGGCAGGATCGCAGCCTTGAACAGGTTCATTTCCAAATCCTTAGAAAAGTGCAAGGAATTCTATGACATCCTGAGGAAGAACAAGTAATTTGAATGGACTGAGAAGCATGAAAGTGCCCTCAAAGCTCTTAAGGATTACCTATCCCCAGCCCCTGCCTTGATGTAACCAGAAAAGGGGGATGTACTATCCTTATACTTAGCAGTATCCTCAAAAGTAGTAAGTGCGGTCCTTGTTAAGGATCACCAAGGTATACAACATCCTGTTTATTATGTAAGTAAGAGTTTACTTGATGCTGAATCCAGGTATTCACACTTAGAAAAACTTATCCTTGCATTAATTATGGCATCTACTAAATTAAGACATTATTTTGAGACTCATGTCATTATTGTTAAGACTAATTTTCCAATTAAGAATGTTCTCAGGAAACCTGAAATGTCAGGAAGGATGGCTAAGTGGGCAGTGAAGCTGAGTGCATATGATATAAGATATGAACCAAGGACTGCCATCAAATCCCAAGCCTTAGCTGACTTTGTGGCAGATTTTAGTAGTGATTTGCAAAAGGAGGCTGAATTAGAAGTCCAACAGCTTGAAGAAACTAAGGATCCTTGGATACTCTTCACTGATGGTGCCTCTAATGTCAAAGGAACAGGGCTTGGAATACTACCAAAATCGCCATAGGGGGACATAATACCCCACTCCAAAGCTTGTGAATTTCAAACTACCAACAATGAGGCTGAATATGAAGCCTTGATAGCTGGTTTGCAAATTGCTAAGCATATGACGATAAGGTATCTTGAGGTACACGTAGATTCATTATTAATCACTAATCACTTTAATGGATCCTATGTTGTTAAAGGTGAAAAGCTAATCAAATATCTGGAGATAGTCAAAGAATTGGCACTTTCTTTTGTTTCCTTTAGTTTGACACAGGTACCAAGGGAAGAGAATGCAGAGGCTGATGCATTAGCTAATCTAGGATCATCCTTGAAGATCCCGGAAGATATAAGGATTCCTATTATCCATATCCTGACCCCTGGTATCGAGGATCATGTAGCTATGGAGATAGGAGAGGATTCTGCAATCACCTCTAGTGATAATACTCAATCTCATTCAGGATCATGGATACTCCCAATCGTGAGATACATACAACATGGAGAGATTCCTACAGGAGAAAACCCAAGGGCTTTCAAAATTAAGGTATCTCAATTTACAATATTAAATAATATGTTGTATAAACGATCTCTTGCAGGACCATATCTAAGATGCATTGAGGATCCTGAAATCTAAGAAGTCCTAAGGGATTTCCATGAAGGAGATTGTGGAAACCACACTGGGGGTAGGGCATTATTCTCAAGGATTAGGAAATTCCAAGTTGGTGATATGGTATTAAGGAAAGCATTTCAGAATACTACCAATCCTGCTGATGGAAAGTTGGCACCAAAATGGGAAGGCCCCTATTTGATTGAAGCTGGGGCAGGAAAGGGGGCATATCGATTGCTAACAATGGAAGGTGATTTGCTACCAAGAGCTTGGAATGCTGTCCATTTGAAGAAATATTTCATGTGATAAGGATCCATGATCCTTACATGACAAGTATCCTTGAAGGATCCTTACAGAGTAGATGATCCTCATTTTGGTAACATTCTAATCTCAAACTATTTCATTCTTTTATTCTCTTATATAAGGATAAGGATCCTGCATCCTTTATCCTCCTTTCACTTGATTCTGAGTTTTGAAGGTTCAGGTATCCTTAACTAAGGATTGAGTATCCACAGAAGTATCCAGTTATTTGGGCTTGACCCCAGTTTGGGCCCGTCCCCAGTTTCGCCAGTAGCGCACGATGATCCTGGTATAGTTCATGGCAATGGGACCGGTACTCGCTTTAGGGGCTGACAATTTCATTGTACTGGCTATATTCAGGATCCTACGTATAATGGTAGACGTACCATACATCCATTCCTAAGGTTTCTAACGTTTTCACGTTAGCTAAGGTTTTGGCATTTTCATGTCACTAAGTTTGGATAGTCGCCAGTGAGGGCCATACTCCAGTTTACACACGATCCTTTGGGCTTGTCCCCATTTATCCTTTGGGCTTGTCCCCAGTATATTGGGTTTGTCCCCAGAATTGTTGCTCTTGTCCCCAGTTACTAACTCTTATCTTATATTGGCTTAGTCCCAAGTTGTATCCTATTTCAGGTTTTTGGAGACAAACGACCAAGGATCCTTGATCCTTACCTTCTACTAAGGTTTGTCTTTTAGGTTATCCTGATTATAAGTGTTAAAGGTTAGGATCCTAACTTGGATTCTCAGGTATGATCCTTAACTATTTTGAGTTTATTCATTATTCATTTGAGTAACCCTTATCCTTTGACAACTGAACTTATGATCCTTAAAATATGTTACTTTTCAGAACTTGTCGACTATAGGATATGTGATCCTTGATCATATCCTAAACTTTTTGAGGATATTTATTAAATATTTCTTTATTTGATAAATTTAAACAAAATGAACATCACAATAATTGAAAAGTAAAGTACTAACAAGGATAGTAACACGGGAGATAGCCAAAAAGTTAAAGTTATTTTATTCACAAAAGATTAAACCCTTTAAGGTTATCAAAATTGCCAACCCACGTTTCTACCAGCAAAACGTGGCCCTTCCACATGGGTTGGCAAAGGGTGTCCATTGTTTACGGGTCTTGGTAGTGCAGGTTATAAAAGACGGAAGGATAACGAGTGGCTTCATCCCCCAAACAGAGGATCCATCCACCACCCATTATCCTGCCTATTGTTCAAGGATCCATGATCCTTCACCCTAGAAACTATTGTCTAAAGTTATTACAACCCATCATTGTTCAACAAAAACAACATAACCAAAATAAACTACCAAATTCTAAAAAAAATGGGCTCTGACTACGTCTAGAAATGTCCTTCATCGCCCATTCATGCAGCCTACACCTTCGCTGCATCACCATCTCCTCCAGCTCCAGTATCCTTCACATGATCCTTGCCACTGCCACCAGCCTCGATTGCCAGAACCTCTTCAGCCTCTTCTTCATCCTCCAACTCAGCCAGCCTAGCCTTCCAGCCCTCCATGTCCCAGTTGCTCCTGTCAAAGGCAGGATCCTGAGCTTCTTGGGCCATCTGCAGCTTGGTCTTGTACATGGCAATGGCAGCGGAGACTTTAGCATCCTCCGTGATCTCGTGCTTCTCATAGTCAGCATTGATCTGGGCTGCAACCATCTGAGTTTTGGCATCGTTGAGATCCTTTTCGAGGGAAGCAATCTTGTGATCCTTGAGCACCGCCACTTTTTGGAGGTCAGAGTATTTCTCCTCAAGCTCTTCAACATTCCCAACATAGTCCTCGATTTCGGCAAATTTCTGCAAAGAACACAATGTAAAGTCAGGATCACATGATCCTCAAGTGGATAGGATAACTAAGCTAAGTCAGTGATCCTTACATCTGCAAAATACTCGAGGAACTGATGGCGGATCAGAGGCAAGCCTTCTAAGTTGTCAGCTTCAGAGGTCTTCCTTTTCTTTCCACCTCTTCCCTTTGAAGTGGTTGCCTTGGGGATTATGACGGAGGGGCTAGCAGCAGACTTTTTCTTTGAGGATTGGACAATGTCAAGATCAGTGACACTGAATTTGGAGGTAGATCTTGAAGGTTTTCCAGCACCTACACACCCAAAACAGATAAGTATCCTTATCCTATTTCTATTTAACTATTTATTTAAACATTTAACTATACAAAAAACATGATACTTACTCGACATAGTGACAGAAACTGAGGATACTTCCTGAGAATCCTGGGTGTTTGCTTTAAATGATCTTCTTGCAGGATCAAGTCTCTGGAAAGCGGCAAGCCTTTCTTTTGTTGCAGGTGTTGTGATGAGGTGTGCGACAGTAATATCTGCCAACTCCGACATTCCCAGAGCAATTCCTTCTTGCTCAATGATCCTTTCAAGGGTATATAAGACCCTCCAGATCATTGGCATAGCTTGAATGTAGGAGATGCCGGTGAGGGAGAAGAAAGACTGGGTGAATTCAGGGAAAGCTACCCATGTTTCAGAAATATAATCACTTAGAATGGTGGGATCAAATCGTTTGAAATCGGTGTTTGCTAGAAAACAATGGCGGATTCTGTCTATTTGTGGATCAGTGAAGCAGCATCTTTCTTTCGCTGAATCTTTGATGATCCCCTGGCTCTTAAGAGGACTGTCTTTTGTGTGATCCTTAGCCGGAGAGGATCTTAGCATCATTTTGGTCATGAGGGTAGAGAAGAAGATGAACAGAGAAAGAAAACGTAAAGGGAGAAGAGGAAGAGAGATACCTGCTTGATCTTCGGATGTGGATTTAAAGGGAGTTTCTCTTGAATTTAAATGCGAATTGATCCCTATCTCTAACTTCAATTTATAATGATGGTCTTGCAGGATAGTCACTTCAGTGACGTCAGGATGGTAACGGTTAGTCTGATTACAACGGCTAGTTATCCATTGATTTATTACGAATAAGAACAGAAAATATAACTCGTTTATTTATATATAATTACTCCTTATATTTTGGGGGCAATTGTTAGGGGAGGATTTTCCAATGATCAGTGATCCTCAATTACTGTTGGGTTTAGTGATCTTCACTTCTGTTTGAATTAGTGATCCTCAGAAGTGTTGCAGGATCAGGATCATGGATCATCTTAAGGATCCTTATACTAACGATTGTCTACTTTGAATATGATGATGTTTTGCAGGAACACGAGCTTGGACTTGGTCTTGGAGATATTCCTGGAGCATATTCCATATTTATTCCGCACGTGCATGGCAGAAATGGACGTTATGGAGGTCGTGGGGGACTTGCACCAAATGCGGAATGTTTGTTAGCTTAGATATTTTCCATTTTTAAACGGGATAGCGAGCTAAATAAAAACACTTAGCTATTTTTGGCTTAACACACACACACTTGCAACTGCTCTCACCAGCTCTTGACAATTCACTTGGCGATTACACACTTTTTTGCACGTTACACTATAGTGATCCTTGTAATTAGCTCGCTATCATCCGAAGTTGTAATACATTACTTGTATAATCTGAGTTGGTGATCGGTAGTTTCCATCACCCGAGGTTTTTTATGCCGGAGATCATTCATTGATCAAGGGCTTTTTCCTCGTATAAATCTTTGTGTCACTTATTCATTTCATTTCTGAGTGATCCTTAGTGTTGTTCATTGATTCAAGCATCATACCTCACAACAGAAAATTTGGTTGCATTATCATTGCTTGATTTTTAACCAAAACAGTTTGTTAGTTAGACATTTTCTATTTTTGAATGGGATAACAAGCTTTATTTAGAAATATAGTTACACACTTCACACATTCGAACTCTCTCTGCAATCAGTTGGCGATTACACACACTAACACACCAGCAATCATTGTATCAAGCTTGTTATCATCCAAAGTTGTAATCTTTATTGTTTAATATAGTTGATAGTCAAGTTTTCACTATCCGAGGTTTTTTATGCCAAAGATCATTCATTGATCAAGGGCTTTTTCCTCATATAAATCTTTGTGTTCATCATTCATTTCATTCATTTCTTGTTTACACATTTGTTCATTTAACCAAGCATCCAACCTCACAAAAATGAGATTTGGTTACATTATCCTTGTGTGATTTTTGACCAAAACAGTTTGGCGCCCACCGTGGGGTAATCGGTGCTTCATTCTTGAAAATTCTATTCATTTCAATCATTTCTATTCATTACCTTCAACCACATGGCTTCTCAAGGGAAAAACACTTCAAGCTCCATGCCCATAATCACCTCATCACAGGGCATTCCACCTTTGCCTCCTGTTTCTTCTGGATCCCAAAAGAATGCTGCGAAGAAACAAACCCCTGTTTTCACAAAAGCAACTACTGCTGTTTCTTCTGCTCCTACTAACAATGATCTTTATTATTTGATTTTGTAGATGAAGGATTACATGCAGCAGCAAGATAAAACTAATGACAGGATACTTCGTGAGATTGATGAAATCAAGAAATTGAAGATATCAATAGAGGATCACTCTCCATTGGTGCCCAGATCATTGGATTTCACTACTCCAACAACAATCGTTCAGCATTCTAAGGCATCAGGTGTCTAGTACCATGGAGGATCATCAAGTATGCACTATGGATCGTCGGCAATGACACAGGCTCAAGGATCCTACTTCCAGCCTTCAGGATCCTCTCTTCAGCCTCAAGGATCCTCCTTCCAGCATTAAGGATCCTACCCTCAGTATCTAGGATCCTCATCGTAGGCTCAATGATCCTCATCACAAGTTTCAAGGATTCATGGAGTACCCTCCAAGACCTTCAGCTTCGATGTACACTGGATCCAATATCTTTCAGGATCAAGGATCATTAAGGAGTCAACAACCCAGGAGTTCAAAGATTCATGTGGGAGACTTCATCCCCATGCAGACTATTGCTTCATCTGGTCCCACAATTATACAGGAATCACATCAGTTTGGATTCACATCTGGAATCCCATCCTTGAATCAATCAGGAGGTAACACTTTAAATACATCTTATAATGCTAACCATGGCTTTGTGCAGGAACCAGGGATCAACCAAGCTATGGCAAGGGAGTTACAAAAACTCAAGGATATGATATCCAGTGTCCCGGGAGTGGTTAATCCCATTCCTGAGATTCCGGATGGGAGTCACATGGTATCTCGCTTTGCACCACCTATATGTGATGAAGAGATACCAAAGAGGTTTCAAACACCAAATCTGAAGCTCTATGATGCCACAACCGATCCAGAAGAGCATGTAGCTCAATACAGGGAGAGAATGGAGATCAACCCCATTCCCGAAAAGGTTAAAGGAAGCATGTCTTTGCAAGGGTTTCGGATCCACATTGACAGGATCAGCTCTTAAATGGATGCTAAGTCTTCCTCTTTATTCTATTACCTCATTTCCTAATCTGGTTAACTTGTTCAATAGCCAATTTTCATGTAGTAGGAGATTTGAACGACTAACTAGTGATTTATATAGGGTAACCCAAGGTCATAATGAATCATTAAGGGATTACATAACTAAATTCAGTAGAGAATCCTTAGAGATTCCTAACTTAGACATTGCAACAGCTGTTGAAGCATTTAAAATGGGTTTACTTAAGGATTCACAATTCTTTGATGATCTTGTTATGACACCTTGTAGGAACCTAGATGAGGTAAGAAACAGGGCCCTAAGGTTCATCTGATTAGAGGATTATAAAAGGATCCAGGAGAGACTGTCAGGATCCTTAAAGCAAGAAAAGCAAGGATCCTATTTTAGGAATAACAAATCCAAGCCATACAATGAATCTGATAATCAGAATGTGCATGTTGTGGAACAAGAGGAAGATGATGAAGATTATCCTCCTATTTCTGAGTATTGTTTTGCTGTTGATAATAGTGAATTAATCCTTGCTATGCAAAATTTAGGTGATAAAGCTAGGTGGCTGAGAAAGAATGACAAGCTAGCTACCACCAAAGACAAATCGAAGTGGTGTGCTTATCATGACGACTTTGGTCATCTCACAGATGAGTGCATAGAACTAAGGAAAGAGATTGGTTACCTATTGAGTAAAGGATACTTGAAAGAGCTGTTCGGAAGGAAGAAATCAAGGATCCAGGATCTTGAGAAAATTCCTGAAAGAGCACTTGCTCCACCAGTCGATGCCCAAATCATTAATTTTATCTCTGGTGGATCTGACATATGTGGCACTTCGTTTTCAGCAGATAAGAGGCATGCAAAAGAGACAAAGATGGAGAATGGGGATAGACCTATTCAAACTTCCATCCTTACATAGGACAAAGTCATATCCTTTGATGAAGATGACCGTGTGGATATACAGGATCCTCATCATGATGGTCTTGTTATTACATTATTTATCTCTAACCATTTTGTTCGTAGGATTCTCATTGATGGGGGAAGCTACGTGAACATTATCCAGCTAGATGTCCTCAAAAGAATGAACATTCCTGAATCTGAGATCATTCCAAGATCATTTGTCCTTGTGGGATTCAGTGGAGAGACCAAAAATACATTGGGGGACATCAAACTTCCTATTTATATGGAGTGAGTAATTCGATTCAAAAATTTTGTCATGGATTGCTTATCTTATTGTAATCTTATCCTTGGCAGGCCATGGATACATGATATGGAGGCAATCCCCTCAACTTATCATCAATGTGTAAAGCTCCCTACTCCATGGGGTGTGGTGAAGATTAAGAGTGATCAGCAAGAAGCTAAGAATTTCTACACATCATCAATGAAGCCAGGCTCAAGGCCTAGGGAGGCATAGCAATTAAAGTATCCTCAAAGGGATGTCCTGGAGGTAAGAGAGCAGGATGTCAAGGATATTCTGCTGAACCCAGAGGATCATGAATCCCAGATTTTTATAGGATCTGGGATCCTTGATAGTATTGAACAGGATTTAATATCCTTCTTGAGAAGAAGAAAAACTACCTTTGCTTGGAAACATGAAGACATGACAGGTATTTCTAAGGATGTAATTACTCATAAACTTGGTATTGATGGGTCCTTCAAGCCAATCCATCAAAAAATGAGGAAGTTTGCACCTGAATGAAATGCCATTATCCAAGAAGAGGTAGACAAATTGCTCAAAGCATGTATGATTAGGGAAGTTAAGTATCCAAGATGGTTAGCCAATGTGGTTGTTGTTCAGAAAAAGAATGGAAAGTGGAGGGTATGCGTTGACTTGACTGATTTAAACAAGGCATGTCCCAAGGATCCTTTCCCTTTACTCCACATTAACTCCATGGTGGATGCTACAGCGGCTCACGAGTTGTTGACTATTATGGATGCTTCATCTGGATTCCAACAAATTCAGATGGAACCATCTGACCAAGAGGATACTGCTTTTATGACCGCTACTGGTATCTATTGTTATAGTGCTATGCCCTTTGGACTAAGAAATGCAGGTGCTACATACCAAAGGCTAGTAAATATGATGTTTAAAGAACAGATTGGACACACAATGGAAGTCTATATTGATGACGTGGTAGTTAAGTCCAAAAAAGCTGAGGATCACCTTAAGGATTTGGAAGAAGCATTTGATATCCTTGATAGATACAACATGAAACTGAATCCTTCCAAATGCCACTTTGGAGTGAAAGCTGGTAAATTCTTAGGTTACATGGTTACAAAAAGGGGGATAGAGGCAAGTCCAGAATAAATCAAGGCCATTGTGAATATCAAGTCTCTTGTCGATGCTAAGGATGTGCAAAGATTGACAGGGAGGATCACAGCCTTGAACAAATTCATCTCAAAGTCATCAGAGAAATGCAAAGAATTCTATGACATTCTGAGAAAGAATAAAAAGTTTGAGTGGACTGAAAAGCATGAGAATGCCCTCAAAGCCCTTAAGGATTACCTATCCTCAGCTCCAGCTTTAATGAAACCCGAAAACAGAGAAACAGTATCCTTATACCTAGTTGTTTCTACTAAAGCAGTAAGTGCAGTCCTTGTTAAGGATCATGAAGGTACTCAACATCATGTATACTATGTAAGTAAAAGTCTACTTGATGCTGAGTCCAGGTATTCTCATTTAGAGAAACTTATTCTTACTTTAATCATGGCATCTACTAAATTATGACATTATTTTGAAACTCATCCTATTATTGTTAAGACTAACTTTTCTATCAAGAATGTTCTCAGGAAACCTGAAATGTCATGAAGGATGGCAAAATGGGCAGTTAAACTTAGTGCATATGACATAAAATATGAACCAAGAACTGCCATCAAATCCCAAGCTTTAGCTGACTTTGTGGCTGATTTCAGTAGTGATCTACAAAGGGAAATTGAATTGGAAGTTTAGCAACTTGAAGAGACTAAGGATCCTTGGATACTCTTCATAGATGGAGCTTCAAATGTCAAGGGAACTGGACTATGCATACTACTAAAATCGCTATAGGGGGACATTATACCCCAATCAATTGCTTGTGAGTTCCAAACCACCAATAATGATGTTGAATATAAATCCTTAATAACAGGTTTGCAAATTTCCAAGCATATGAGGATCAGGTATCTGGAGGTACATCTAGATTATTTATTAATTACTTGTGACACCCGGCTCTCAGGCCATACCGTACAATAGTAATATGTGTAGTGAACATGTAAAATGGTTGTTTGTGACTAATTGTGATGTTAATATATGATATTTGATGTGTTGGTAAATTTAGATGCATACAAAAATTATGTTGGCAACGATAAAACTAACGCTTATCGCGTAACGATTAAATTGCAAAACGAACATCAGTGACCACCCGATCAGTGTTAAAATCCTAAAAATAGTATGATATACTTAGAATAATAATTTTAATCATATCCGTGAGGAAAAATTAATTAAAACGCAAAGAAACTCTATTTTTTCGAGTTTGAGCGCGTACTGCGCGAATTAGACAAAATACTATCAACGCAGCTAGTCAAGGCAATTGGTAATTATTTCAGTAATAATTATAAGTGATTATTTTTATAGAATGATAAAAATAATTTAAATTCCACTAAAACGTGATTAATATGCTAGATAAAATACCCGGTATTCAGTAAAATACTTGTTTTAACCCAAATTTACATATAATACATACATGTATATATATATTATGAGAGAGAGAGAGGTGGGTGGCGGCAATGTGGGCTGCCCACATTCTCTTGAAAGTTGCATATGGGACATGTGTCATGTCTAGCTAAAGGTGCATGATGATTAATACCCAAAACACCTTCCATAAACTCATAATTCCCAAGAACAAATTCAAAATCACTCTCTCTCTCTCTCTCTCTCTTCCCTTGATCATTCTCGGCCGAAACCCCCTTCACACATCAACATTTCATTTTCAATTTCAAATCATGAAGAATTAAGGCCTTTACATGGTGATTTGAAGCTCATAAGGAAGTTTGGAGGTGATTTCAAGTGGATTCAAGCAAGAACAAGTCTCATATCACCATCTTTTCTCAAAAACCCACTTAGAAACTTTGAAGGTATAAACTTATTTTTAAAAATCACATTCTTGAATTTTAGTGATGATAGAAATATTAGATGGTTTCTCTTGAACTTGGAATGAATCACAAACTTGAATCAAACAAAGAATGAG
Source organism: Helianthus tuberosus (assembly GCA_030545235.1). NCBI lineage: Eukaryota > Viridiplantae > Streptophyta > Magnoliopsida > Asterales > Asteraceae > Helianthus > Helianthus tuberosus. The sequence continues at coordinate 48,752 of JARYGA010022606.1, read as the reverse complement.
GTTTTAATCAAAATAAAAATGAGTGTGTATATGTGTGTGTGTATGGCCGAAAGTTATGAATATGTTTATATTAAGTTGTATTTTGATTTTTGATGAAAAGTTCTTGATTTATTTGATTTCTTGGAAAATAAGATGAATGAAGGAATTTTTGGTTGTCATGCAAGAAGGTTCTAAAGTGATTAGAGATTTAAAAGTGATATGTTGAAAAGTAATTTTTTGGAAGTATGTGTGTATATGTAAATCGTATATATGTAGGTATATATGTATGCATGCATGTAAAAGTTGTTGTATAATCTTAAATGTGAAAGATCTTAGTATGAATGAACATGAATGATTGAAGGATTAAAGTGTTATGTGTAATATTTGAAAGAATAAGATGTTAGTGAATTTTTGATGCATTTAAGATCATGTTGGATAATGGTGTTATGAGATGGATATACTAGATGCATATACTTAGACATGCATGATGATATGTGATCTTAAAAAGATGATTTGAGCATCATTTAGTAAAAATAGGTTATGAACAGATTATAAACACTAAAATGAAGTTATTTTAAAGTGTTTAGTGACATATAACTTTGTCATGATGTTTGCTAGCTTTGCATGTTGTACTTGGTGCATTAAAAGTTGTAAAATACGTGAAATTCGCACGATTTATGTGACTTACACAAAAATTCACTAATCTGATTATAACCACTAATTTAATCAGTAAATAACATGTATTGCATTAGAATATCAAGTCGTTTCGAGTTGGGATGATTATAGTAATGTTTAACGCAAAACTATGCGTTAAAACGGTCAAAATTCGGCTTTTCGAGTGATTTTTATAAAACCTATTTAGATCAGTAAGTAAACTGATATTTTTAGTTTAAAAATGAGTATTTTAACTAATTATAAGTTTACTTGGTGTTTGGTTCGTCATACGTGACTTCCGACGCCCGATAACGTTATCGAATCGCTATAATACACATTTTTCAATGTACACTAGCATGGGTAAAATTTGGGTAAACCTTATGTGTTAAAATGTGTTATGTGATTTAAACATGAGAATGTGAAAGTATGTTAAGTTATCAACATGATTTTGGAAGTTTAGATTATGCATGTATATTGTGCGTTTTGTGCGGTAGAAACAGTAAAAATCGCGTTAAACGCGTAACTTGTGTGTCGAGCATGAAATTTGATACATATGAGATATTTTATGTATGTTTGCTTTGAAAATGACAAAATATATAAGTTAACAAGATTTCGCGTGTTTCGATTATGAATTATGTGAACGTTTATGTATATATATTACGACGCGCAAATCGTAGATATATTGTGTATAAACGGGAGTGTTAACGGATTTACCCAATAATGGTCACCAATAAAATCGTTCAAGTCTCCAAATCATAAATATATATATATATATATATATATATGGACTCATATATATATTAACGTGCCAACATAATCAAAAATAATAACTTTTCTACAAAATCTCAAAGTTATGTGACAATTCTAAGAAAAATAGAGAAACTTAGGATATTTGTGATGGTTATTGATTTACAAATTGTTCCTATATATATTAGGACGTGTAGAAATCAATCTCTGGGATTACGTTATTTAAAATACGCACCCAAAGGTGAGTGTCACTAAACCCCTCTTTTTACTGCTTTATATATATTTTGGGAGTAGAACACGCCAATAAAAAGGTTTAATAATGTTTTTGGAATAAAACATACCTTTTTCATATAAATTATATATTCTCGTTGAAAATATATGGATTTGTGAAAATATATGTTTCGGGGATGAAACGGTTTTTGTTGAATATATTTATTTCGGGACGAAACGGGATTGGTACGGTGTTTCTGAGGCAAAACAGAAAGTTGGAACGGATGTCGGCCTGGTCCCAGAGAAGGGGATCCAGGGGGTTCGTACAACTTCGTGTATTAAATTGTCATATTAGTAGGATATATATATTGTACGTGAGGCAGACATCATATTGGTCTCGAGTGGACCCTGAGCCCATGATGTCGTTTAATCAGTTAAGTATTGCACGCGAGGAATTGTTGGTAGATCTATCGGGTTGACAACCCGTCGTGACTGGTCGCTCCGAGTCAAGTCAAATGACGAATTTATATTCTGATTATTGTCTAGCTTTGATTATCCATGCATGGTTAATATATAGTTAGTATTGTCTAGCTAACATACGACTCTGAAAATTGACGCAATAATTTAATATACAAAACTTGGGTAAGAGTGTTATTGTCGGGTTGTTGAACCCCGACGGAATACCCATGGATTTTATTAAGGAAGTAAAAATGGACTTTCTAAAAATTATATGGATGTTTACAAATAAACACATAATCAGAAAGTTTTCCTTTGGAATGAAATTGTTTGTTTGTGAATATGTGAACTCACCTTCCTTTGTGTTGACACTTGATTTTAACGTGTTCTACAGGTACTTAAGTTCAGCTTCGGGAATCATGGCGTATCTTGTGTATGATGATGCATGTTGTTTTGTTTGAAAATGTTGGACAGCTTTTAAACTTTCTGGGATGTTTGTAATAAGATCCATGAGGATCAAGACAACTTTACTTTTGTTGTTGTGTCGTGGTTTTAAAAATGTAATGTTTAAATACTTTATGTTTTAAAACAAGTCAATATGTCCAACAAATAAATGCATCGTTTCACAAGGTATAAATGGGCACCAACTTCCGTCACCACTACGTTTAATATTCCGCTGCGACGTTTTTGGGGTGTGACAGAAGTTGGTATCAGAGCCATTGGTTGTTAGCGAACTAGATGTTTTCGGGGGAAAACACTAGACTTCAACCGGAGGATTTTGAAATAAGAAGTCCAAAATTCTCGAAGCCAAGATTTTTAATAAACATAGAAAATTTTTATCATGTACAAAAAGTCTTACGTGTTTATGTGCATACGTGATTTTCTGTTTATTTGGCTTTATGTGTTACTGTTCATTTTGATTACGCACTTACTTATACGGTTATATGTGTGTCACGGATGTCGCACGAACACGAGGTCATCGAGATCCATGACTCAGGTTACGAGCTAGATTTCGAGACTTCACCTAGACCTATGCTGCCAGAGACACCTAGCACGACTCCACAGATGGTTGGTACTACCGAGCTTACCTCATCTTTCCACGTCGACCCTGCTGCTTTTGCCAGCCAGGTAGACCCCCGATGCGCTTTCACTAGCAATGGGTGGATAGATGATGATGATGATGATGTACCTCTCTCAATCCATGAGACGGGATGATCATCTGGCACAGTACCAGTTATCGGTGACGTGATCAGGAGTGTCCCTACTATCGGAGGATCTCCTAGTATCGCACCAGTGGTGGATGCCATTGTTATCATGGCTCGACCCTTAGAGCCATCAGTCGTCCCACCTACTGTTGTGATCAAGCCTGCTGCTGAGATCCCTTCACCTATTTTGTCTGAGTCTTCTTTGCCTGTCCTAGAGTCACGCACTTCTTCTACACCGCTGTTAGTTTATTATCGTTGTAGGAAGAGGATTAGGCCCGCTGGAGATATCGCATCTACGTCATGTATTGAGATGATACCTGCTTCCAAGAAGCAGAAAGGAGATAGGTTAGATCGATTTTGCCACTGTGATGAACAGCTCGCCGCGCTGCGCAGAGACCTAGACTCAGCCAAAGGAAAGGCGAAGTACCTTGAGGGACAGATGGACGAACATAAGGAGTTGAATGTTATAGATGACATTGCGAGAGACGGGATGCATTGGAGGATAGTGGATTTAGAGAAACTTGTCCAGGAGATGTTAGAATCTCTAGGTTTGAAGAGTTGATGTCCGTTTTTTGTTTGTTTCGTTGTTTGTTGGATTGTATTGTTAGACATTTTTTATACCCTTTATGTTTGAGGCCTACGTGCCAGTTTCATTTTTGGATATTATATGGGAATTTTGCATGAACTTGTTATGGATGTCGATGTAGGCATGCCAATGATAGTCATTTTGTACTAAAAACAAGTTTAAATAATTTCTGTTATCAATGATATACTTTTGGTTTAAAATTTTTCTCATTAATATGTGGATATTATACATGTGCAATGTTTGGTCCACTAACATTTAATGATTGAATTATTTTTGGTTATCGTCTTATGTGGATATTATTGTTGTAATAATAGAAACGACGAAATGCCGCCAAAAGCAAGACTGGGTACTGGATTACCTACCACACCGGAAGAGTTGGCTCAAATCATAGCCCAACATGTTAATACTGCCATGGAACAGCTTAATGCTAACCAAAATGATGGTCAGGGACGTGGACGTGGTGCACACGGGCAAGGTTTTGGTGGGGCATATAATGGAAATCCTCCAAGTAAAATATGATCGGAAAGTTTTAGTAGTTCAGGTGTTACGATATCATTGGAATGTATTCCTGATTTCCATTAACATTATTGAACAGTGCACGGATGTAAATATAAAACATTCTAGGGCTGTAACCCACGATCATTTATCGGTGCTGAAGGACCCTTAGATATCACCCGATGGATTGAGAAGATGGAGTCTATTATGGCAATAAGTGGTTGTGCTTCTGATCAACGAGTGAGATATGCTTCTTGTTCTTTTCTTGATGAAGCACTGTCCTGGTGGAACTCACAAGTTCCAATTTTTGGGTGAAGACGTTGTCTACGGTCTGACCTGGAACGAACTTAAAGAGATGCTCCTGAAAGAGTACTACCCACGCAGTGAAATTCAGAAAATTGAGACCGACTTCTGGAACCTAACCATGGAAGGTCTGAACATCAGAGCTTACACTTCTCGTTTTAACGACTTGGCGAGGTTAGTTCCACGAATGGTTACTCCCGAATATGTGAAGGTAGAAAGGTATATCTGGGGATTGTCGCCACGAATTCGCAGTATGGTTACGTCCGTAAAACTTACCACATACCTATAGGCTCCTACATTGGCAAAATCATTAGCCGATGATGCTGCTCGCAGAAGTGGTCTTGATAAAAAGGAGGAAACCGGGAAGTCATCGGGCAAGGCCAAAGAAGATGTGAAATCTGAACGGTTGGGGCGTTCTGAGACTAAGACAGAAGATTCGAAGAAACGCAAGTCCGAGAGCTCGAGGAAGGAGGCTGAAGAGAAGCACGACAGGAAACGCAGTTCGAGGAAGGCGTATGTAGCTAGTTCTAGCGGTACTAGAAAGGATAGCACCAAAGATAGCCGAGGTGGATCTGAGAGGAAGACTCGTGAGGAAGGACAGAAGAAATGTAACAGATGCGGACGAAATGGACATGTTGCCCGGGAGTGCTATGCCAAAAGTACTTTGGAGGGAACGAGGCTTGAAGGATGCTTCCAGTGCGGGGAACAGGGACATTTAAAGAATGACTATCCTAAGGTGGGTGGTCAGAATGCTAGGGGTAGAGTGTTAGAGCTAAACACCGGGAAGGCATGTGACGATCCTGCTGTTGTCACTGGTATGTTTTTTATCAATAACAATTCCGCGTTTGTACTTTTTGATACCGGAGCTGACTTGAGTTTTGTCTCGAAAAACTTTGAACCATTTCTGTGTTCACCTATAAGTAAGCTAAATAAGAAGTACTTGATAGAACTAGGAAATGGTAAACTGATAGAAACTAGCGAAGTCGTTCACGGTTGTAGTATTCAGTTAAATGATCATAAGTTTAGTATTGATTTACTACTAGTGGAGTTGGGAAGCTTAGATGTAGTTGTGGGGATGGATTGGCTGTCCAAGAACAAAGCGGATTTTGTTTGCTCGGAGAAGCAAGTGCGGATACCTCGTCCTGGTGGTGGCGAAGCGATAGTTGTCCATGGAGATCGTTCGAATCGTGTGTCGAGTGTTGTCAGTGTTATGAAGATGCTCAAGATGTTGCGGAAAGGTTATCCTACGTTCTTAGTCAGCGTGATGGATACAAAGGCCGAATGTAGGAAGATCAAAGAGATTCCTATTGTTCATGACTATCCAGAAGTTTTTCCCGAAGACTTACCTGGATTAACCCCTGCGAGACAGATCGAATTCCGAATCGATCTGGTACCTGGTGCTGCACCGATTGCAAAATCACCTTATAGATTGGCACCGTCTGAAATGAAAGAAATGTCGAACCAGCTTCAGGAGCTACTAGACAAAGGTTTCATTCGACCGAGTTTTTCGCCTTAGGGTGCACCTGTCTTGTTCGTGAAGAAGAAGGATGGATCCTTCAGGATGATTACAGGGAGCTGAACAAGTTGACTATCAAGAATCGGTATCCTTTACCAAGAATTGATGATTTGTTTGATTAGTTTCAGGGATCCAAGTACTACTCGAAGATAGATCTGCGTTCAGGATATCATCAGTTGAAGGTTGTTGACGAAGATATACCGAAGACAGCCTTTCGAACACGATATGGCCATTATGAGTTCATAGTCATGCCATTTGGTCTAACTAATGCGCTAGCTGTGTTCATGGATCTCATGAACAGGGTATGCAAACTCTACTTGGCTAAATTCGTGATAGTATTCATCGACGATATACGTATTTATTTGCGAACCAAAGAAGATCATGAGCATCATTTGAGGTTGATTTTGGAGTTGTTGAAGGAAGAGAAGTTGTATGCCAAGTTCTCTAAATGTGAGTTCTGGATTCGAGAAGTTCATTTTCTCAGACATGTCATAAATGAGAAAGGTATACATGTATATCCGTCTAAGATTGAAGTAATTAAGAATTAGGAAGCGCCAAAGACTCCATCAGAGGTGAGACAATTCTTAGGGCTTGCTGGGTACTACCGGAGGTTCATTGAGAACTTCTCTAGAATAGCGCAGCCATTGACGCTACTAACCCAGAAGGAGAGGAAGTTTGACTGGACGGAGAATCAAGAAGAAGCTTTTCAGTCATTGAAGGAAAAGCTCTGCAGTGCACCTATTCTTTCCCTTCCTGAGGGGAGTAATGATTTCATTGTTTACTGTGATGCTTCACGTTTGGGCCTTGGATGCGTTTTAATGCAAAGAGACAAAGTGATAGCCTATGCATCCAGACAGTTGAAAGTGCACGAGAAGAATTACACAACACATGATATGGAGCTTAGAGCTGTTGTGTTTGCTTTGAAGATTTGGAGACACTACTTGTATGGCACGAAGTGTACGATATACACGGACCATAAGAGCCTCCAGCACATCCTCGGTCAGAAGGAGCTCAATATGTGACAACGACGTTGTTTAGAGTTACTCAACTATTACGAGTGTGATATCCGTTATAACCCAGGGAAAGCAAACGTTGTTGCAGATGCGCTCAGCAGGAAGGAACGGGAAAAGCCTCTGTGTGTGCGTGCTTTGGGTTTGACCATACAGACGAGTTTGACCAATCAAATTCGTGATGACGAGTTTGAACAATCAAATTCATGATGCACAGCGAGAAGCTTTGAAGGATGAAGGTTTGAGAAGAGAAGGTTTGAAGGGCTTAGAATGTAAGCTAATACCAAAAGCGCATGAAGTAATGTACTTCATGAACCGAGTCTGGGTTCCGCTTAAAGGTAACCTCCATGAATTGGTTATGAACGAAGCTCATAAATCCAAGTATTCCATTCACCCAGGTTCTACCAAGATGTATCAGGACATCAAGGAGTTTTACTGGTGGCCGAAGATGAAGAGAGACATTGCGGCCTATGTGAGTAAATGTCTGACGTGCTCTAAGGTTAAAGCTTAGCATCAGGAGCCGTCTGGGCTTCTGCAGCAACCAGAGATCCCTAAGTGGAAATGGGAACATCTTACGATGGACTTTATCACCAAGTTATCCCGTACGTCGCATGGACACAATATGATCTGGGTAATTGTGGATCGTTTGACAAAGTATGCTCATTTCCTGGCACTTAAGGAAACAAACAATACGGAGAAGATATCGCAGTTGTACCTTTACGAGATTGTAGCCCGTCACGGAGTACCAGTGTCAATCATTTCGGATAGAGACGGACGATTTGACTCCAGGTTTTGGCGATCTCTCCAGAAATCGCTGGGTTCTCGTTTGGATATGAGTACTGCATATCATCCTCAAACGGATGGTCAGAGCGAGAGGACCATTCAGACGATAGAGGATATGCTGAGAGCATGTGCGATTGATTTTGGTGGAAGTTGGGATACTCATGTGACAACTCGAATTTCCGACATTCTCTATTCGCATTTAATGCACGTTGTCGTTGACTGTTTAGTTGTTTGACTTGCCTGATTTCGTAACTGTACACTTTGTGATATGATGAGACGTATTATGTTGCATGATTATGTGTTTGATTGTATAACGTGGAACTTGTTAAGAAACATAAGCTGTTTAAGAATTGAACAACCCGACGAAACACAAGAGTGTTTCGCCATAACCCATCCCAACGAAACAGGCTGTTTCGCCATATACATCTCGACGAAACAAAAGTCTGTTTCGCCGGCCCAGTAATTCACGAAGCCCAGTTCGGGCCCAACATGTTATTTCGAATTGTAATACGTAAAACAACGTCAGTTTCACACTTTTATCATAACCACCGAAACCCTAGAGTCTCTCCTTCTCTGTTGACGGCAATCTAGCGTTCCCTAGCTCTCGAATCCTTGTTTGTTCATCTCGAATCGGTTAGTGTATGTTTGTTATTCGGTTTCATGTTTCTGTGGTGTCTCGATTCATGCTGGTGTATATGATTGATGTGTATTACTGCTGTGATTATAAGAGTATGATGATGATATAGGTTTTGATATGCATGATGTAATCGGATATAATAATGCTATGTAAAGATTAATACGATCAAGTACTCGGCTCTGAATGTTGTTTATATGGCCTGATTCTGATTACATTAGTATCTCGATAGGGATTGATGTGATGATGTTGTATGTTATTTGATATGCTATACACATAAACTAGGGTTTATGCTAGACAACGATTCTTGGATGATTGATGTATAATGATTCCATTTGCACATTGACCTTCATATGATTTCTGTTATTGATGACGGCTGCTAGAATGATTAGGGTTTATGTGTTATTCGCATCTGCTGTAACTGATGTCTGCGAAACTGAACTGTTCGACGAAACAGGACTCTCGGCGAAACAGAATGTGTTTCGCCATGGACCATCGACGAATTAGAATCCTGTTTCGCCAAACAAGATCACGACGAAACAGAACGTGTTTCGTCAAATACGTGTTTCGCCACCTTATGTGTTTCGCCAACTTATGTGTTTCGCCATATATGTGTTTCGCCGAGCTGTGCTGTAACTTGAGTTAATTCTGTTAATTGTTAACTGGAATAATTAACTGCTGTTAGATGTTGGACATAACTTGTATGATTGTGATTACGTGTTACATGCTTATACGTGAACAACTGGAACATAAACTGATTATGTGTACGTGCATACTCTAGGACGTGATTGATTTACTTTGAGCACATACTTAGCATACCGAGCAAACCAAGGTGAGTTCACACAGCCAAGGCATGGGATTCTCGGGTTGGGAATCGGGTTGGATTATTTGAAATGGATAACTACTCGTACTTACGCTATCGCTAGACTATAGACCATCGTCCTCAGGATAGTCAGGACACTTACGTAAAACCTACGTAACCTAGTATCTACCATTGTCTCCCGGGTCGGGAGGACACTTACGTAAAACCTACGTAAACTAATACCTACCATTGTCTTCCTGGTCGGAAGGACACTTACGTAAATCCTACGTAAACCCCACACGTACCACTGTCCTCGGGGAAGGGCACTCACGTAAATCCTACGTGACCTTGTACGTATTCCTGTTCTCGGATTTAGAAGAACACATGGTTGCAAATAGTCTAGTAAGTACGAACATGGGAAGCCCCCATTAGTAAAGATAAACGTGGGAAACCCCCACCAGTAGTAAGTATGAACATGGGAAGCCCCCATTAGTAAAGATAAACGTGGGAAACCCCCACCAGTAGTAAGTACAAACATGGGAAGCCCCCAATAGTAAAGATAAACGTGGGAAACCCCCACCAGTAGTACATACGACCATGGGAAACCCCCACTAAATGCATATATGATTTGTTATAGCAAACTTATTAACTGTGAACTCGCTCAACTAGTTGTTGACTCTCTCTCTTGCATGCCTTGCAGGACCTTAGGTACATATGGAGCTTGCACAGGGAGGAGCAGGTCGTTGTGGGACATGGATCAAGGATGCCATGCTAATTATCTAAACATTTGAATTTACATTTTTCATTGGGTTTACATACTTATGCTTCCGCTACACACTCATTGATGTTTGGTTTTGAAAACACCTTTCGTATTGATGAATGACTTTTACTATTTACTTACATGTTCAATATGATTGGTGGCTTGATCCTGGTCAGTCACGCCTCCAAGCGGTGATACTCCGCGTGTGGATTTTGGGGGTGTGACAGATTGGTATCAGAGCCATTGGTTATAGAGAACTCGGTTTTAATAAGGGGAAAACGATTTTGTTAAAACCAGACTATAACCAGAACAGTGCTCAACGATCCACAACGACGCTTCGCTCCACGTGCAAGGCTCAACACCATAGGTATTACTATTCATGTTACATTACCTACATGCTAGAACTACATAAAACTTTGCTCGTGGTATGCCTAGAGTACAGAACTCATTATATGCTATTACTAGAGAACGCTTACGTGCTCACTCTCTTCTGTCATCGCACTATTCGCGAACCTCTCTCACTCATGTTCTCCTTGATGTCAAGATCATGAGTGGACGCACTAACCTAACTCAAGCCCAGTTGGCGGCTTCGATCATTGAACAAGTTACTGCAGCACTCGCAGCTGCCCAGGCAGGGGTGTAACCTGCCATCACCACTTACTCTAGGATCTTTAGATCCTACTCTCGTAAACCAACACTCGTGCTTAAGTATGTTACTCTAACGCACACGACAAGTCAACACACTCAGCCACCTGTATGCACACACAAGACTTTTATGGACTGTCGTCCTACTACTTTCAGCGACACTGAAGGAGCTGTTGGACTCCTCCATTAGTTCGAGGAACTCGAATCGGTCATCGAGTGTGAGAATGACCCGAGGCTCGTAAAGTGAAATATGCCACTGATACTCTCGAAGGCACTGCGTTAACTTGGTGGAACGCGCAAGTTCAGATGCTGGGGGCTGGCGGCTGCTAATGCCACCCCTTGGGACGAATTCAAGGAACTAATCAAACAAGAATGCTGTAACTATGATGACATCCACAAACTGGAAGTGGAGTTCTTTAACCTGAAGATGACGGGGTCAGAAACAGAGGCGTATACGAAGCGATCTAACGAACTGGCAACTTTGTGCCCTGCTATGGTGGAACCTCCCATCAAACGCATTGAGCTGTATCTCAAGGGATTAGTATCAGGGATTCAAAGTCATGTGACTACTCCTAACCTTGCTACTATTCAAGATGTTACTCGTCTTGCTCATCGTCTCACAGAACAGGCAGTGGAACAGAACAAGCTGCCTCAACGGATCAGCGCTACTACTACCACTACTACTTCAACTACTTATGCTACCCTCAGTGACAACAAATGAAAGTGGGATGGAACCTCTAACAAGGGTTCGACTACGATTCCGTCCCAGGCACAGCAGTGAAAGATTGAAGACAATCAAAGTCCTGGTCAGCAACCTTTTAGTAGTCAAGGGCAGGGTGGATACAGAGGAAACCACCCCAAGTGCAAACGATGTAAATTGCACCACAGCGGGCAGTGCAACCGAAATCATTGTCAATGATGCAACAAACTTGGTCATGGAGCCAAAGATGGTAGAAGCACACGTCCTGCAAACCAGAACCAACAACAACAGCCACAAGATCTATAGAATCAGCAGCAACAGTAGGGTAACAAGGGATGTTATCAGTGTGGTGCTGAAGGTTACTTCAAAAGACACTGCCCACAGTTGAACCAGAACCAGAATCAGAACCACAACCAAGGAAACAGGAACAATAATGGAGGCAACAATGGGGGTAATAACGACGGCAATGGTGCCAGGGGTCGAGTGTTCGTGATCGGTCAGGGTGATACTAGGAATGACCCCAACGTTGTGATGGTTTCGACATCGATATTGGTATGGATTGGCTACCTCAACTTCGAGCAGAGACTTTTTGCAAAAAAAAAAAAAAAAAAAAAAAAAAAAATCATCCGCATACCTCGTGCTGGTTAAGAACCTTTGGTAACTTATAGTAACAAGCTCTAGGAGCAGCACCCATAGCTTGAGCACCTTATCGTTTAGCTCCAACTGAATTGGAAGAACTGTCAAAGCAGCTACAAGAACTCTGGGATAAGGGATTTATCCAATCTATCTCTTCGCCTTGGAGAGCTCCCGTGTTATTTGTGAAAAAGAAGGACGGTACCTTCCGTATGTGCATAGACAACCGCGAACTGAACAAGGTGACTGTGAAGAATCGCTATCCTCTCCCACACATCGACGACTTATTCGACCAGTTGCAAGGGTCGAGCTACTACCCGAAGATTGATCTAAGGTCAGGGTATCATCAACTGAGAGTCCGAGATGAGGACGTCTCCAAAACAGCGTTCAGAACGCGCTACGGCCACTACGAGTTTCTGGTCATGCCTTTCGGGTTGACGAACGCACCTGCGGTTTTCATGGATATTATGAACAGGGTGTGCAAACCTTATCTTGACAAGTTCGTCATTGTTTTCATCGACGACATCCTGATCTATTCGAAGAGTCAGGAGGAACACGAACAACATTTACGACTTATTTTGGAACTCCTCCGAACAGAACAACTTTACGCCAAGTTTTCAAAATGCGACTTCTGGCTTCGTGAAGTCCACTTCTTAGGCCACGTGGTAAACAAGGAAGGGATTCATGTAGATCCATCCAAGGTGGATTCGATCAAGAACTGGCCTGCACCTCGCACACCAACGGAAATACGCCAATTCTTGGGTTTGGCGGGTTATTACAGACGTTTCATCAAGGGCTTTTCAAAGATTGCTCAGCCACTTACACTACTGACACAGAAGGGTGTTGTTTACCGTTGGGGTAATGCACAAGAAACAGCGTTCCAACACTTAAAGGATAGACTCTGTAGCGCACCTATCCTCTCATTGCCTGAAGGCACGGATGATTTCGTGGTCTACTGCGACGCATCCATCCAAGGTCTTGGATGTGTATTGATGCAAAGGGATAAAGTCATTGCTTATGCTTCGCGCCAACTTAAGATTCACGAACGGAATTACACAACACACGACTTAGAGTTGGGAGCGGTTGTTTTTGCACTTAAGATATGGCGACACTACTTGTACGGCACTAAATGTGCTATCTACACTGACCACAGGAGCCTCGAACATATATTCAAACAGAAGGAACTGAATATGCGACAGCGGCGATGGGTCGAACTGCTAAACGACTACGAATGCTCAATCAGGTACCACCCAGGCAAAGCCAATGTTGTGGCTGACGCCCTCAGTCGAAAGGACATCGCGCCTAAGCGCGTGCGAGCTTTACAACTCACTATACAGTCTAGTTTTTCTTCTCAGATACGAGATGCTCAGGTAGAAGCATTGAAACCAGAAAATTGTCAGGGCTGAGGCCCTACGCGGCTCAAGGCAACGCTTAGAACAAAAGGAAGATGGTGCATACTACGTCACAGGACGCATTTGGATTCCACTTTATGGCAACTTACGTGAGCTAGTAATGGATGAAGCTCATAAGTCTCGCTACTCGGTACATCCTGGTGCGGATAAAATGTACCACGATATCAAAACTACATACTGGTGGCCTAGCATGAAAGCTCACATAGCAACATACGTTAGCAAATGCTTGACTTGTGCGAGAGTCAAGGCAGAATACCAGAAACCTTCAGGTCCACTTCAACAACCTGAGATACCACAATGGAAATGGGAACAAATTTCCAGGGATTTTGTTACTGGCTTACCTAGATCTCAGCGCGGAAATGATACTATTTGGGTGATCGTAGATCGACTCACAAAGTCTGCTTACTTCTTGGCTATCAAAGAAACAGACAAGTTCTCTACCCTAGCAGACATCTACTTAAAAGAAGTGGTCTCGAGGCACGGGGTGCCCACCTCCATCATCTCTGATCGTGACGCACGTTTTACTTCAGAACTGTGGCAGGCAATGCATAAATCTTTTGGCTCTCGTTTAGACATGAGCACGGCGTATCATCCTCAGACGGATGGGCAGTCTGAGCGCACTATCCAGACTTTAGAAGACATGCTTCGGGCGTGCGTAATTGACTTTGGCAACGGTTGGGAAAAACATCTGCCACTTGTGGAATTCTCATACAATAACAGCTACCACACGAGCATTAAAGCTGCTCCATTCAAGGCATTGTACGGGCGTAAATGCCGATCACCTCTTTGTTGGGCAGAGGTGGGTGAGAGTCAGATCACGGGTCCAGAAATGGTAGTCGATACTACAGAAAAGATTGCACAAATACGACAACGCATGGCGGTAGCACGCGACCGTCAGAAAGCATACGCTGATTTAGACAGGAAACCACTCGAGTTCCAAGTTGGGGATCGAGTGCTACTCAAAGTTTCACCCTGGAAGGGTGTGGTTCGTTTTGGCAAACGCGGCAAACTAAATCCACGATATGTTGGACCTTTCGAGGTTATTGAGAAAATAGGCAAAGTGGCTTACAGATTGAACTTACCACCTGAACTCAGTGCAGTTCACAACGTCTTTCACGTGTCGAATCTGAAGAAGTGTACGTCAGATGAGACCCACATAGTTCCCTTAAAGGAACTCACTATCGACGAGCGGTTGCACTTCGTCGAGGAACCTGTGGAAATAACGGACCGGGATGTTAAGGTCCTCAAGAACACGAGAATCCCTCTTGTACGAGTTCGTTGGAACTCCCGCCGCGGCCCAGAGTTCACCCGGGAGCGTGAAGATCAAATGGAACTCAAATATCCCCAGTTATTCGGAAACCAAGCAACTACTACTGAGGCTGAAGCTACCAATGCAGAATTTCGGGACGAAATTCCAAATCAACGGGGGAATAATGTGACACCCCAAGGAAACCAGTAATCTTCGCAAACCTGCTCGGGGAGCCGCGATACGATACAGGTAAACAACGTCACACTACTAGCTTCCTCAGTAACTGCATGCTAAATTTCGGGACGAAATTTCATTCAAGTTGGGGATAATGTGACAACTCGAATTTCCGACATTCTCTATTCGCATTTAATGCACGTTGTCGTTGACTGTTTAGTTGTTTGACTTGCCTGATTTCGTAACTGTACACTTTGTGATATGATGAGACGTATTATGTTGCATGATTATGTGTTTGATTGTATAACGTGGAACTTGTTAAGAAACATAAGCTGTTTAAGAATTGAACAACCCGACGAAACACAAGAGTGTTTCGCCATAACCCATCCCGACGAAACAGGCTGTTTCGCCATATACATCTCGACGAAACAGAAGTCTGTTTCGCCGGCCCAGTAATTCACGAAGCCCAGTTCGGGCCCAACATGTTATTTCGAATTGTAATACGTAAAACAACGTTAGTTTCACACTTTTATCATAACCACCGAAACCCTAGAGTCTCTCCTTCTCTGTTGACGGCAATCTAGCGTTCCCTAGCTCTCGAATCCTTGTTTGTTCATCTCGAATCGGTTAGTGTATGTTTGTTATTCGGTTTCATGTTTCTGTGGTGTCTCGATTCATGCTGGTGTATATGATTGATGTGTATTACTGCTGTGATTATAAGAGTATGATGATGATATAGGTTTTGATATGCATGATGTAATCGGATATAATAGTGCTATGTAAAGATTAATACGATCAAGTACTCGGCTCTGAATGTTGTTTATATGGCCTGATTCTGATTACATTAGTATCTCGATAGGGATTGATGTGATGATGTTGTATGTTATTTGATATGCTATACACATAAACTAGGGTTTATGCTAGACAACGATTCTTGGATGATTGATGTATAATGATTCGATTTGGACATTGACCTTCATATGATTTCTGTTATTGATGACGGCTGCTAGAAGGATTAGGGTTTATGTGTTATTCGCATCTGCTGTAACTGATGTCTGCGAAACTGAACTGTTCAACGAAACAGGACTCTCGGCGAAACAGAATGTGTTTCGCCATGGACCATCGACGAATTAGAATCCTCTTTCGCCAAACAAGATCACGACGAAACAGAACGTGTTTCGTCAAATACGTGTTTCGCCACCTTATGTGTTTCGCCAACTTATGTGTTTCGCCATATATGTGTTTCGCCGAGCTGTGCTGTAACTTGAGTTAATTCTGTTAATTGTTAACTGGAATAATTAACTGCTGTTAGATGTTGGACATAACTTGTATGATTGTGATTACGTGTTACATGCTTATACATGAACAACTGGAACACAAACTGATTATGTGTACGTACATACTCTAGGACGTGATTGATTTACTTTGAGCACATACTTAGCATACCGAGCAAACCAAGGTGAGTTCACACAGCCAAGGCATGGGATTCTCGGGTTGGGAATCGGGTTGGATTATTTGAAATGGATAACTACTCGTACTTACGCTATCGCTAGACTATAGACCATCGTCCTCAGGATAGTCAGGACACTTACGTAAAACCTACGTAACCTAGTATCTACCATTGTCTCCCGGGTCGGGAGGACACTTACGTAAAACCTACGTAAACTAATACCTACCATTGTCTTCCGGGTCGGAAGGACACTTACGTAAATCCTACGTAAACCCCACACGTACCACTGTCCTCGGGGAAGGGCACTCACGTAAATCCTACGTGACCTTGTACGTATACCTGTTCTCGGATTTAGAAGAACACATGGTTGCAAATAGTCTAGTAAGTACGAACATGGGAAGCCCCCATTAGTAAAGATAAACGTGGGAAACCCCCACCAGTAGTAAGTACGAACATGGGAAGCCCCCATTAGTAAAGATAAACGTGGGAAACCCCCACCAGTAGTAAGTACAAACATGGGAAGCCCCCAATAGTAAAGATAAACGTGGGAAACCCCCACCAGTAGTACATACGACCATGGGAAACCCCCACTAAATGCATATATGATTTGTTATAGCAAACTTATTAACTGTGAACTCGCTCAACTAGTTGTTGACTCTCTCTCTTGCATGCCTTGCAGGACCCTAGGTACATATGGAGCTTGCACAGGGAGGAGCAGGTCGTTGTGGGACATGGATCAAGGATGCCATGCTAATTATCTAAACATTTGAATTTACATTTTTCATTGGGTTTACATACTTATGCTTCCGCTACACACTCATTGATGTTTGGTTTTGAAAACACCTTTCGTATTGATGAATGACTTTTACTATTTACTTACATGTTCAATATGATTGGTGGCTTGATCCTGGTCAGTCACGCCTCCAAGCGGTGATACTCCGCGTGTGGATTTTGGGGGTGTGACAACTCATTTGCCTTTGGCAGAGTTTTCTTACAACAACAGTTACCACGCTAGCATTAAAGCCGCTCCGTTTGAAGCTGTGACACCCCAGGAAAACCGGGAAAACCATGCAACTTAACTAGCTTCCTCAGTGAGTACATGCTAAATTTCGGGACGAAATTTCTTTCAACTTGGGGATAATGTGACAACTCGTATTTCAAACCTTCGTTGTACTTTGATATAACCGGTGTGAACGTTACGTGATTATGTGAACTTTGATGATTAATGGAATGCTATGTTGTTATGTTATGTGATTTTGTGTAATGCATGTATATATGTAATATGATCACACAAAACGAGCCCGATCGCACAACACTTGGCCGATCATACAAGCCCATTCGGGCCACACTCCTTGTATCCGAACCAAGGGCAGCCCATGATGGGTTCGGCCCACTCCTTTACACGCATAACCTATGAGGAGGGTGTACACTCCTCATTACTTGCAAAACACAACACACACACAAACCCTACCCGCTCTCCTTCCCTCTCTCGAAGCCGACGGCCACAACTCCTTTCTCTCGAAGCTTTTGTGATTCGGATCAATCCTATTCTTCTCTCAACCGGTTAGTGTTTGTGATTATTGGTTGTATGTTAGTTGATGTTGTGATCTATATGTATTACATGATGATTTAGTGATAACTTGTGATTGATTAGGTTGTAACTTGTTGAGTTTTGGTATTCATGTAATTGGGCCACATGTGTAGTATGATTAGATCATTGTGATGTTAAAGTTAAAGATGAAAATCTAGAACCGAATGGATGTAATCGGCTGTATGTATGTGAAATCGGATCAATTGTAAGGTTGAATATGAAGTATTATATGATGAATTGAAACCCCTAATTGGATAGTTTAATGTTGTGAATTGTTTGAACGCCTTGAACATGATTAGGGTTCAGATGGAATTTGTGATAGGAACCATGATTTGATCGATAATAGTAGAGATGGAAACTGTTGATGTTGTTAACTGATTGATAAATTGTATAAAAGGAAACAATATAACTAATTAGCATAATTTCCAGATATTAAAACGAATCGCACAAGATCAGATCATATAGGATCTGATCTGATCTCACAAGACCAATCGCACAAGATCAGAACACACAAGTTCCGATCGCACAAGCCCTTGGATCGCACAAGGGATAGTCGCACAAGATTTGGTACAACCATTTTAGCACAGTACAACTATGATATGCATGATCGCACAAGACCTTGTGGATCGCACAAGTCACTGCCGGTCGCACAAGGCTTGGGCCACACACGAACCACTTGGACTCTTATACAGTTGGGCCTCAAAACCCAAACTCCGATCGCACAAGATACCAGTAGTAGCACAAGGTTATTTGGATCGCACAAGTTAAAGGGTTTGCTTAATTGTTGGGCCGCACAAGTCTTGGACTGCATATGATTTACTGGGCCGGCTTTATGGCTGATCGCACAACCCATTGTGGATCGCACAAGTTGTGTTGATCGCACAATAGGTTGTGCTGGCTATTCATATTGGGATTTTACACAAACTTGTCTGATATTGCTCTACGTGTACACTATGTGTTCATAAATTGTTAGTTATGTGTAAACTTGCTTGTACTACTTGAACCTAGACCTGACTTGTATGGTAACCATGTTAGGACGTGGTTGACCACTAGCAGCTCAATCGACCCTTATTATCTGCCGAGCTAACCTAAGGTGAGTTCACACTTCTCTAAAAAGCATGGGATTCCCAGAGGTTGGGAATGGGTTAAGGAATAGGGATTCCTCATCCTGTTGGGACGTGTTCAGGAATGTAGATTCCTCGTCCTGTTAGGACGGATTTAGATTTACTAGACTAGAACTCTATCAACGAAGTCCTTCCTTTTTATATCGACTTAATCGCCAAGGCCAATGGCGAACGGGTCATTAGTTAAATAGCGCTATTAGGTTTAACAAACCTCACACCGTGCCGCGGAGGACGGGCGTGGACTAATGGACTATGGCACGTCAGTGATGATAGACACCGACGCTAGGGCACATAAATATGACGAACGTTAGTAGTCGATATGGTAACGAGTCTGGTAGTTTAAACATGGGGTAGCCCCCACGTCCGAAGTGCCAGGCTGGATAGCCGAAGATTGAGAACATGGGGTAGCCCCCATGGCTGGAATGGCCGAAGGAAAATGGATTTAACAAATGAACGTCTTCGAAACTATATTTTTGGAACAAATCTAAAATGGACAACCAAATGTGAACTCGCTCAACTTTGTTGTTGACTTGTTACTACATGCTTTGCAGGTCACTAGGTTTAGCAGGAGCTTGAATGGGGAAGAGTCGTTGTGGAGCATGGACATTGAGTGTTCATGATGAACTTAAACACATTTATTGTGTGGTTAGACTTTTATTTGCTTTACTATATTGTTCAATATTATTGGTGGCTTGATCCTGGTCATGTCACGCTCCCTGCGGTAATACTCCGCGAGTGGATTTTGGGGGTGTGACAGAATCCCTGTATGGAAGGAAGTGTCGACCACCGCTCTGTTGGGCTGAAGTTAGCGAGAAGCATTTGACCGGACCCGAGCTTATTCAGGAGACCACGGACAAAGTCGTCCAGATCAAGAATAGGTTGAAGGCTGCCGCGGATCGACAGAAAAGTTATGCAAATAACTGAAGGAAACCGCTGGAGTTTCAAGTCGGTGATAGAGTCATTTGAAGGTCGCCATGCAAGCGCGTTGTGAGGTTTGGGAAAGGGGGAAAGTTGAGCCCACGTTATATAG
This sequence comes from Helianthus tuberosus, assembly GCA_030545235.1. NCBI lineage: Eukaryota > Viridiplantae > Streptophyta > Magnoliopsida > Asterales > Asteraceae > Helianthus > Helianthus tuberosus. The sequence goes on along the minus strand of JARYGA010022606.1, from coordinate 28,604 downwards.
GTCCTTTTGAAATCGCATCTCGAGTTGGACCAGTCGCGTATAGGCTCAAGTTGCCACAAGAACAGAGTGGAATTCATGACGTATTTCATGTCTGCAATTTGAAAAAGTGTCTATCCGATGACACACTAATTATACCCCCCGAAGAGGTTCGAGTGGACGATAAACTAAGGTTTATCGAAGAACCAGTGGAGGTTCTGGATCGAAAAACCTAGAAACTCAGGAGGAGTAGGATTGAGTTGGTCAAAGTCTGCTGGAATTCTAAGCGTGGACCCGAGTTCACCTGGGAACAACAGGACCAAATGCAACAAAAATATCCTCATCTCTTCCCACTGAGTGCGAAAACGAAACCTGTGAAATAGAATTTCGGGGACGAAAATCCCTAAACAAGGGGAGACTGTGACACCCGGCTCTCAGGCCGTACCGTACAATAGTAATCTGTGTAGTGAACATGTAAAATGGTTGTTTGTGACTTATTGTGATTTTAATATATGATATTTGATGTGTTGGTAAATTTAGATGCATACAAAAATTATGTTGGCAACGATAAAACTAACGCTTATCGCGTAACGATTAAATTGCGAAACGAACGTCGTTGATCACCCGATCAGTGTTAAAATCCTAAAAATAGTCTATAATGATTAGAATAATAATTTTAATCATATCCATGAGGAAAAATTAATTAAAACGCGAAGAAACTCTATTTTTCGAGTTTGAGCACGTACTGCGCGATATTGCGCGAATTAGACAAAATACTGTCAATGCAGCCAGTCAAGGCAATTGGTAATTATTTTAGAAATAATTTTAAGTGATTATTTTTATAGAATGATAAAAATAATTTAAATCTCACTAAAACGGGATTAAAACGCAAGATAAAATACCCGGTGTTCAGTAAAATACCTGTTTTAACCCAAATTTACATATAATACATATATGTATATATATATATATAGATATATAGATTATCAGAGAGAGAGGTGGGTGGTGGCAATGTGGGCTGCCCACATTCTCTTAAAAGTTGCATATGCGACATGTGTTATGTCTACATAAAGGTGCATGATGATTAATACCCAAACCACCTTCCATAAACTCATAATTCCCAAGAACAAATTCAAAACACTCTCTCTCTCTCTCTCTCTCTCTCTCTCTCTCTTCCCTTGATCATTCTCGGTTGAAACCCCCTTCACACATCAACATTTCATTTTCAATTTCAAATAATGAAGAATCAAGGCCTTCACATGGTGATTTGTAGCTCATAAGGAAGTTTGGAGGGGATTTCAAGTGGATTCAAGCAAGAACAAGTCTCATATCACCATTTTTTCTCTAAAACCCACTTAGAAACTTTGAAGGTATAAACTTATTTTTAAAAATCACATTCTTGATTTTTAGTGATGATAGAGATATTAGATGGTTTCTCTTAAACTTGGAATGAATCACAAACTTGAATCAAACAAAGAATGAGGTTTTAATCAAAATAAAAATGAGTGTGTATATGTGTGTATGGCCGAAAGTTATGAATATGTGTATATTAAGTTGTATTTTGATTTTTGAGGAAAAGTTCTTGATTTGTTTGATTTCTTGGAAAATAAGATGAATGAAGGAATTTCTGGTTATCATGCAAGAAGGTTCTAAAGTGATTAGAGATTTAAAAGTGATATGTTGAGAAGTAAATTTTTGGAAGTATGTGTGTATATGTAAATCGTATATATGTAGGTATATATGTATGCATGCATGTAAAAGTTGTCGTATAATCTTAATGTGAAAGATCTAAGTATGAATGAACATGAATGATTGAAGGATTAAAGTGTTATGTGTAATATTTAAAAGAATAAGATGTTAGTGAAGTTTTGATGCATTTAAGATCATGTTGGATGATGGTGTTTTGATATGGATATACTAGATGCATATACTTAGACATGCATGATGATATGTGATCTTAAAAAGATGATTTGAGCATGATTTAGTAAAAATCAGTTATGAGCAGATTATAAACACTAAAATGAAGTTATTTTAAAGTGTTTAGTGACATATAACTTTGTCATGATGTTTGCTAGCTTTGCATGTTGTACTTGGTGCATTAAAAGTTGTAAAATACGTAAAATTCGCATGATTTATGTGACTTACAAAAAAAATAAACTAATCTGATTATAACCACTATTTTAATCAGTAAATAATATGTATTGTGTTAAAATATCAAGTCGTTTCGAGTTGGGATGATTATAGTAATGTTTAACGCAAAACTATGCGTTAAAACGATCAAAAATCGGCTTTTAGGGTGATTTTTAAAAAAAACTGATTTAGATCAGTAAGTAAACTGATATTTTTAGTTTTAAAATGAGTATTTTAACTAATTTTTAGTTTATTTTGTGTTTGGTTGGTCATACGTGACTTTCGACGCCCGATATGGATATATATATTATGAGAGAGAGAGGTGGGTGGCGGCAATGTGGGCTGCCCACATTCTCTTGAAAGTTGCATATGAGACATGTGTCATGTCTAGATAAAGGTGCATGATGATTAATACCCAAAACACCTTCCATAAACTCATAATTCCCAAGAACAATTTCAAAATCACTCTCTCTCTCTCTCTCTCTTCCCTTGATCATTCTCGGCCGAAACCCCCCTCACACATCAACATTTCATTTTCAATTTCAAATCATGAAGAATCAAGGCCTTTACATGGTGATTTGAAGCTCATAAGGAAGTTTGGAGGTGATTTCAAGTGGATTCAAGCAAGAACAAGTCTCATATCACCATCTTTTCTCAAAAACCCACTTAAAACTTTGAAGGTATAAACTTACTTTTAAAAATCCCATTCTTGATTTTTAGTGATGATAGAAATATTAGATGGTTTCTCTTGAACTTGGAATGAATCACAAACTTGAATCAAACAAAGAATGAGGTTTTAATCAAAATAAAAATGAGTGTGTATATGTGTGTGTGTATGGCCGAAAGTTATGAATATGTTTATATTAAGTTGTATTTTGATTTTTGATGAAAAGTTCTTGATTTATTTGATTTCTTGGAAAATAAGAAGAATGAAGGAATTTTTGGTTGTCATGCAAGAAGGTTCTAAAGTGATTAGAGATTTAAAAGTGATATGTTGAAAAGTAAATTTTTGGAAGTATGTGTGTATATGTAAATCATATATATGTAGGTATATATGTATGCATGCATGTAAAAGTTGTTGTATAATCTTAAATGTGAAAGATCTAAGTATGAATGAACATGAATGATTGAAGGATTAAAGTGTTATGTGTAATATTTGAAAGAATAAGATGTTAGTGAATTTTTGATGCATTTAAGATCATGTTGGATAATGGTGTTATGATATGGATATACTAGATGCATATACTTAGACATGCATGATGATATGTGATCTTAAAAAGTTGATTTGAGCATCATTTAGTAAAAATCGGTTATGAACAGATTATAAACACTAAAATGAAGTTATTTTAAAGTGTTTAGTGACATATAACTTTGTCATGATGTTTGCTAGCTTTGCATGTTGTACTTGGTGCATTAAAAGTTGTAAAATACGTGAAATTCGCACGATTTATGTGACTTACACAAAAATGCACTAATCTGATTATAACCACTATTTTAATCAGTAAATAACATGTATTGCATTAAAATATCAAGTCGTTTCGAATTAGAATGATTATAGTAATTTTTAACGCAAAACTATGCGTTAAAACGGTCAAAAATCGGCTTTTCGAGTGATTTTTATAAAACTGATTTAGATCAGTAATTAAACTGATATTTCTAGTTTAAAAATGAGTATTTTAACTAATTTTAAGTTTACTTGGTGTTTGGTTGGTCATACGTGATTTCCGACGCCCGATAACGTTATCAAATCGCTAAAATACACATTTTTCAATGTACACTAGCATGGGTAAAATTTCGGTAAACCTTATGTGTTAAAATGTGTTATGTGATTTAAACATGAGAATGTGAAAGTATGTTAAGTTATCAACATGATTTTGGAAGTTTAGATTATGCATGTATATTGTGCGTTTTGTGCGGTAGAAACAGTAAAAATCGCGTTAAACGTGTAACTTGTGTGTCGAGCATGAAATTTGATACATATGAGATATTTTATGTATGTTTGCTTTAAAAATGACAAAATATATAAGTTAACAAGATTTCGCGTGTTTCGATTATGAAATATGTGAACGTTTATGTATATATATTACGACGCGTAAATCGTAGATATATTGTGTATAAACAGGAGTGTTAACGGATTTACACAATAATGGTCACCAATAAAATCGTTCAAGTCTCAAAATCATAGAAATATATATATATATATGGACTCATATGTATATTAACGTGCCAACATAATCAAAAATAATAACTTTTAGACAAAATCTCAAAGTTATGTGACAATTCTAAGAAAAACAGAGAAACTTAGGATATTTGTGATGGTTATTGATTTACAAATTGTTCCTATATATATTAGGACGTGTAGAAATCAATCTCTGGGATTGTGCTATTTAAAATACGCACCCAAAGGTGAGTGTCACTAAACCCCTCTTTTTACTGCTTTATATATAATTTGGGGGTAGAACACGCCAATAAAAAAGTTTAATAATGTTTTTGGAATAAAACATACCTTTTTCATATAAATTATATATTCATAATTTGGGGGTAGAACACGCCAATAAAAAAGTTTAATAATGTTTTTGGAATAAAACATACCTTTTTCATATAAATTATATATTCTCGTTGAAAATATATGGATTTGTGAAAATATATGTTTCGGGGATGAAACGGTTTTTGTTGAATATATTTATTTCGGGACGAAACGGGATTGGTACGGTGTTTCTGAGGCGAAACAGAAAGTTGGGACGGATGCCGGCCTGGTCCCAGGGAAGGGGATCCAGGGGGTTCGTACAACTTCGTGTATTAAATTGTCATATTAGTAGGATATATATATATTGTACGTGAGGCAGACATCATATTGGTCTCGAGTGGACCCTGAGCCCATGATTTCGTTTAATCAGTTAAGTATTGCACGCGAGGAATTGTTCGTAGATCTATCGGGTTGACAACCCGTCATGACTGGTCGCTCCGAGTCAAGTCAAATGACGAATTGATTTTCTGATTATTTTCTAGCTTTGATTATCCCTGCATGGTTAATATATAGTTAGTATTGTCTAGCTAACATACGAGTCTGAAAATTGACGCAATAATTAAATATACAAAACTTGGGTAAGAGTGTTATTGTCAGGTTGTTGAACCGCGACGGAAGACCCATGGATTTTATTAAGGAAGTAAAAATGGACTTTCTAAAAATTATATGGTTGTTTACAAATAAACACATAATCAGAAAGTTTTCTTTTGGAATGAAATTGTTTGTATGTGAATATGTGAACTCACCTTCCTTTGTGTTGACACTTGATTTTAACATGTTCTACAGGTACTTAAGTTCAGCTTCGGGAATCATGGCGTATCTTGTGTTTGATGATGCATGTTGTTTTGTTTGAAAATGTTGGACAACTTTTAAACATTCTGGGACGTTTGTAATAAGATCTGTGAGGATCAAGACAACTTTACTTTTGTTGTTGTGTCGTGGTTTTAAAAATGTAATGTTTAAATACTTTATGTTTTAAAACAAGTCAATATGTCCAACAAATAAATGCATCGTTCCACAAGGTATAAATGGGCACCAACTTCCGTCACCACTACGTTTAATATTCCGCTGCGACGTTTTTGGGGTGTGACAGAAGTTGGTATCAGAGCCATTGGTTGTTAGCGAACTAGATGTTTTCGGGGGAAAACACTAGACTTCAACCGGAGGATTTTGAAATAAGAAGTCCAAAATTCTCGAAGCCAAGATTTTTAAATAAACAAAGAAAATTTTTATCATGTACAAAAAGCCTTACGTGTTTATGTGCATACATGATTTTCTGTTTATTTGGCTTTATGTGTTACTGTTCATTTTGATTACGCACTTACTTGTACGGTTATATGTGTGTCACAGATGTCGCACGAACACGAGGTCATCAAGATCCATGACTCAGGTTACGAGCCAGATTTCGAGACTTCACCTAGACCTATGCTGCCAGAGACACCTAGCACGACTCCACAGATGGTTGGTACTACCGAGCTTACCTCATCTTTCCACGTTGACCCTGCTGCTTTTGCCAGCCAGGTAGACCCCCGATGCGCTTTCACTAGCAATGGGTGGATAGATGATGATGATGTACCTCTCTCAATCCATGAGACGGGACGATCATCTGGCACAGTACCAGTTATCGGTGACGTGATCAGGAGTGTCCCTACTGTCGGAGGATCTCCTAGTATCGCACCAGTGGTGGACGCCATTGTTATCACGGCTCGACCCTTAGAGCCATCAGTCGTCCCACCTACTACTGTGATCAAGCCTGCTGATGAGATCCCTTCACCTATTTTGTCTGAGTCTTCTTTGCCTGTCCTAGAGTCACGCACTTCTTCTACGCCGCTGTTAGTTTATTATCGTTGTAGGAAGAGGATTAGGCCCGCTGGAGATATCGCATCTACGTCATGTATTGAGATGATACCTGTTTCCAAGAAGCAGAAAGGAGATAGGTTAGATCGATTTTGCCACTGTGATGAACAGCTCGCCACACTGCGCAGAGACCTAGACTCAGCCAAAGGAAAGGCGAAGTACCTTGAGGGACAGATGGACGAACATAAGGAGTTGAATGTTATAGATGACATTGCGAGAGACGGGATGCATTGGAGGATAGTGGATTTAGAGAAACTTGTCCAGGAGATGTTAGAATCTCTAGGTTTGAAGCGTTGATGTCCGTTTTTTGTTTGTTTCGTTGTTTGTTGGATTGTATTGTTAGACATTTTTTATACCCTTTATGTTTGAGGCCTACGTGCCAGTTTCATTTTTGGATATTATATTGGAATTTTGCATGAACTTGTTTTGGATGTCGATGTAGGCATGCCAAGGATAGTCATTTTGTACTGAAAACAAGTTTAAATAATTTCTATAATAAATATCAATGATATACTTTTGGTTTAAAATTTTTCTCATTAATATGTGGATATTATACATGCGCAATGTTTGGTCCACTAACATTTAATGATTGAATTATTTTTGGTTATCGTCTTATGTGGATATTATTGTTGTAATAATAGAAACGACGAAATGCCGCCAAAAGCAAGACATGGTACTGGATTACCTACCACACCGGAAGAGTTGGCTCAAATCATAGCCCAACATGTTAATACTGCCCTGAAACTGCTCAATGCTAACCAAAATGATAGTCAGGGACGTGGACGTGGTGCACACGGGCAAGGTTTTGGTGGGGCACATAATGGAAATCCTCCAAGTAAAATATGATCAGAAAGTTTTAGTAGTTCATGTGTTACGATATCATTGGAATGTATTCCTGATTTCCATTAACATTATTGAACAGTGCACGGATGTAAATATAAAACATTCCAGGGTTGTAACCCACAATCATTTACCGGTGCTGAAGGACCCTTAGATATCACCCGATGGATTAAGAAGATGGAGTCTATTATGGCAATAAGTGGTTGTGCTACTGATCAACGAGTGAGATATGCATCTTGTTCTTTTCTTGATGAAGCACTGTCCTGGTGGAACTCGCAAGTTCCAATTTTTGGGTTGAGATGTTGTCTACGGTCTGACCTGGAACGAACTTAAAGAGATGCTCCTGAAAGAGTACTGCCCACGCAGTGAAATTCAGAAAAACGAGACCGACTTCTGGAACCTAACCATGGAAGGTCTGAACATCAGAGCTTACACTTCTCATTTTAACGACTTGGCGAGGTTAGTTCCACGAATGGCTACTCCCGAATATGTGAAGGTAGAAAGGTATATCTGGGGATTGTCGCCATGAATTCGCAGTATGGTTACGTCCGCGAAACTTACCACCTACCTATAGGCTACTACATTGGCAAAATCATTAGCCGATGATGTTGCACGTAGAAGTGGTCTTGATAAAAAGGAGGAAACCGGGAAGTCATCGGGCAAGGCCAAAGCAGACGTGAAATCTGAACGGTCGGGGCGTTCTGAGACTAAGACAGAAGATTCGAAGAAACGTAAGTCCGAGAGCTCGAGGAAGGAGGCTGAAGAGAAGCATGACAGGAAACGCAGTTCGAGGAAGGCGTATGTAGCCAGTTCTAGCGGTACTAGAAAGGATAGCACCAAAGATAGCCGAGGTGGATCTGAGAGGAAGACTCGTGAGGATGGGCAGAAGAAATGTAACAGATGCGGACGAAATGGACATGTTGCCCGCGAGTGCTATGCCAAAAGTACTTTGGAGGGAACGAAGCTTGAAGGATGCTTCCAGTGCGGGGAACAGGGACATTTCAAGAATGACTATCCTAAGGCGGGAGGTCAGAATGCCAGGGGTAGAGTGTTCGAGCTAAACGCCGGGAAGGCATGTGACAATCCTGCTGTTTTCACTGGTATGTTTTTTATCAATAACCATTCCGCGTTCGTACTTTTTGATACCGGAGCTGACTTGAGTTTTGTCTCTAAAAACTTCGAACCATTTATGTGTTCACCTATAAGTAATCTAAATAAGAAGTACTTGATAGAACTAGGAAATGGTAAACTGATAGAAACTAGCGAAGTTGTTCGCGGCTGTAGTATTCAGTTAAATGATAATAAGTTTAGTATCGATTTACTACTAGTGGAGTTGGGAAGCTTCGATGTAGTTGTAGGGATGGATTGGCTGTCCAAGAACAAAGCGGATTTTGTTTGCTCGAAGAAGCAAGTGCGGATACCTCGTCCTGGTGGTGGCGAAGCGATAGTTGTCCATGGAGATCGTTCGAATCGTGTGTCGAGTGTTGTCAGTGTTATGAAGATGCTCAAGATGTTGCGGAAAGGTTATCCTACGTTCTTAGTCAACGTGATGGATACAAAGGCCGAATGTAAGAAGATCGAAGAGATTCCTATTGTTCGTGACTATCCAGAAGTTTTTCCCGAAGACTTACCTGGATTAACCCCTGCGAGACAGATAGAATTCCGAATCGATCTGGTACCTGGTGCTGCACCGATTGCAAAATCTCCTTATAGATTGGCACCGTCTGAAATGAAAGAAATGTCGAACCAGCTTCAGGAGCTACTAGACAAAGGTTTCATTCGACCGAGTTTTTCGCCTTGGGGTGCACCTGTCTTGTTCGTGAAGAAGAAGGATGGATCCTTCAGGATGTGTATAGATTACAGGGAGCTGAACAAGTTGACTATCAAGAATCGGTATCCTTTACCAAGAATTGATGATTTGTTTGATTAGCTTCAGGGATCCAACTACTACTCGAAGATCGATCTACGTTCAGGATATCATCAGTTGAAGGTTGTTGACGAAGATATACCGAAGACAGCCTTTCGAACACGATATGGCCATTATGAGTTCATGGATCTCATGAACAGGGTATGCAAACTCTACTTGGCTAAATTCGTAATAGTATTCATCGACGATATACTTATTTATTTGCGAACCAAAGAAGATCATGAGCATCATTTGAGGTTGATTTTGGAGTTGTTGAAGGAAGAGAAGTTGTATGCCAAGTTCTCTAAATGTGAGTTCTGGATTCGAGAAGTTCATTTTCTCAGACATGTCATAAATGAGAAAGGTATACATATAGATCCGTCTAAGATTGAAGCAATTAAGAATTAGGAAGCGCCAAAGACTCTATCAGAGGTGAGACAATTCTTAGGGCTTGCTGGGTACTACCGGAGGTTCATTGAGAACTTCTCTAGAATAGTGCAGCCATTGACGCTACTAACCCAGAAGGAGAGGAAGTTTGACTGGACGGAGAAGCAAGAAGAAGCTTTTCAGTCGTTGAAGGAAAAGCTCTGCAGTGCACCTATTCTTTCCCTTCCTGAGGGGAGTAATGATTTCATTGTTTACTGTGATGCTTCACGTTTGGGCCTTGGATGCGTTTTAATGCAAAGAGACAAAGTGATAGCCTATGCATCCAGACAGTTGAAAGTGCACGAGAAGAATTACACAACACATGATATGGAGCTTAGAGCTGTTGTGTTTGCTTTGAAGATTTGGAGACACTACTTGTATGGCACGAAGTGTACGATATACACGGACCATAAGAGCCTCCAGCACATCCTCGGTCAGAAGGAGCTCAATATGTGACAACGACGTTGTTTAGAGTTACTCAACTATTACGAGTGTGATATCCGTTATAACCCAGGGAAAGCAAACGTTGTTGCAGATGCGCTCAGCAGGAAGGAACGGGAAAAGCCTCTGTGTGTGCGTGCTTTGGGTTTGACCATACAGACGAGTTTGACCAATCAAATTCGTGATGCACAGCGAGAAGCTTTGAAGGATGAAGGTTTGAGAAGAGAAGGTTTGAAGGGCTTAGAATGTAAGCTAATACCAAAAGCGGATGAAGTGATGTACTTAATGAACCGAGTCTGGGTTCCGTTTAAAGGTAACCTCCATGAATTGGTTATGAACGAAGCTCATAAATCCAAGTATTCCATTCACCCAGGTTCTACCAAGATGTATCAGGACATCAAGGAGTTTTACTGGGGGCCGAAGATGAAGAGAGACATTACGGCCTATGTGAGTAAATGTCTGATGTGCTCTAAGGTTAAAGCTAAGCATTAGGAGCCCTCTGGGCTTCTGCAGCAACCAGAGATCCCTAAGTGGAAATGGGAACATCTTACGATGGACATTATCACCAAGTTACCCCGTACGTCACGTGGACACAATATGATCTGGGTAATTGTGGATCGTTTGACAAAGTATGCTCATTTCCTAGCACTTAAGGAAACAAACAATACGGAGAAGATATCGCAGCTGTACCTTAACGATATTCTAGACCGTCACGGAGTACCATTGTCAATCATTTCAGATAGAGACGGACGATTTGACTCCAGGTTTTGGCGATCTTTCCAAAAATCGCTGGGTTCTCGTTTGGATATGAGTACTGCATATCATCCTCAAACGGATGGTCAGAGCGAGAGGACCATTCAGACGATAGAGGATATGCTGAGAGCATGTGCGATTGATTTTGGTGGAAGTTGGGATACTCATTTGCCTTTAGCAGAGTTTTCTTAAACAACAGTTACCACGCTAGCATTAAAGCCGCTCCGTTTGAAGCTGTGACACCCCAGGAAAACTGGGAAAACCATGCAACTTAACTAGCTTCCTCAGTGAGTACATGCTAAATTTCGGGACACAATTTCTTTCAACTTGGGGATAATGTGACAACTCGTATTTCAAACCTTCGTTGTACTTTGATATAACCGGTGTGAACGTTACGTGATTATGTGAACTTTGATGATTAATGGAATGCTATGTTGTTATGTTATGTTATGTGATTTTGTGTAATGCATGTATATATGTAATATGATCACACAAAACGAGCCCGATCGCACAACACTTGGCCGATCATACAAGCCCATTCGGGCCACACTCCTTGTATCCGAACCAAGGGCAGCCCATGATGGGTTCGGCCCACTCCTTTACACGCATAACCTATGAGGAGGGTGTACACTCCTCATTACTTGCAAAACACAACACACACACAAACCCTACCCGCTCTCCTTCCCTCTCTCGAAGCCGACGGCCACAACTCCTTTCTCTCGAAGCTTTTGTGATTCGGATCAATCCTATTCTTCTCTCAACCGGTTAGTGTTTGTGATTATTGGTTGTATGTTAGTTGATGTTGTGATCTATATGTATTACATGATGATTTAGTGATAACTTGTGATTGATTAGGTTGTAACTTGTTGAGTTTTGGTGTTCATGTAATCGGGCCACATGTGTAGTATGATTAGATCATTGTGATGTTAAAGTTAAAGATGAAAATCTAGAACCGAATGGATGTAATCGGCTGTATTTATGTGAAATCGGATCAATTGTAAGGTTGAATATGAAGTATTATATGATGAATTGAAACCCCTAATTGGATAGTTTAATGTTGTGAATTGTTTGATCGATAATAGTAGAGATGGAAACTGTTGATGTTGTTAACTGATTGATAATTTGTATAAAAGGAAACAATATAACTAATTAGCATAATTTCCGGATATTAAAACGAATCGCACAAGATCAGATCATATAGGATCTGATCTGATCACACAAGACCAATCGCACAAGATCAGAACACACAAGTTCCGATCGCACAAGCCCTTGGATCGTATAAGATTTGGTACAACCATTTTAGCACAGTACAACTATGATATGCATGATCGCACAAGACCTTGTGGATCACACAAGTCACTGTTGTTCGCATAAGGCTTGGGCCACACACGAACCACTTGGACTCTTATACAGTTGGGCCTCAAAGCCCAAACTCCGATCGCACAAGATACCAGTAGTAGCACAAGGTTATTTGGATCGCACAAGTTAAAGGGTTTGCTTAATTGTTGGGCCGCACAAGTCTTGGACTGCATATGATTTACTGGGCCGGCTTTATGGCTGATCGCACAACCTATTGTGGATCGCACAAGTTGTGTTGATCGCACAATAGGTTGTGCCGGCTATTCTTATTGGGCTTTTACACAAACTTGTCTGATATTGCTCTACGTGTACACTATGTGTTCGTAAATTGTTAGTTCTGTGTAAACTTGCGTGTACTACTTGAACCTAGACCTGACTTGTATGGTAACCATGTTAGGACGTGGTTGACCACTAGCAGCTCAATCGACCCTTATTATCTGCCGAGCTAACCTAAGGTGAGTTCACACTTCTCTACAAAGCATGGGATTCCCAGGGGTTGGGAATGGGTTAAGGAATAGGGATTCCTCCTCCTGTTGGGACGTGTTCAGGAATGTAGATTCCACGTCCTGTTGAGACGGATTTAGATTTACTAGACTAGAACTCTATCAACGAAGTCCATCCTTTTTATATCGACTTAATCGCTGAGGCCAATGGCGAACGGGTCATTAGTTAAATAGTGCTATTAGATTTAACAAACCTCACACCGTGCCGCAGAGGACGGGCGTGGACTAATGGACTATGGCACGTCAGTGATGATAGACACCGACGCCAGGGCACATAAATATGACGAACGTTAGTAGTCGATATGGTAACGAGTCTGGTAGTTTAAACATGGGGTAGCCCCCACGGCCGAAGTACCAGGCCGGATAGCCGAAGATTGAGAACATGGGGTAGCCCCCATGGCTGGAATGGCCGAAGGAAAATGGATTTAACAAATGAACGTTTTCGAAACTATGGGGTAACCCCCACGGCTAGATAGCCGGTTAAGAATAAACTATATTTTTGGAACAACTCTAAAATAGACAACCAAATGTGAACTCGCTCAACTTTGTTGTTGACTTGTTACAACATGCTTTGCAGGTCACTAGGTTTAGCAGGAGCTTGCATCGGGAAGAGTCGTTGTGGAGCATGGACATTGAGTGTTCATGATGAACTTAAACACTTTTAAATTTATGATTTGGGTTTTGAACTAATTGCTTCCGCTGATAACCTAGATTTGTTAAACTGTTTTTGAACACCAATTGTATTGCGTGGTTAGACTTTTATTTGCTTTACTGTATTGTTCAATATGATTGGTGGCTTGATCCTGGTCATGTCACGCTCCCTGCAGTGATACTCCGCGAGTGGATTTTGGGGGTGTGACATAAGCCCTTTATGGAAGGAAGTGTCGACCACCGCTCTGTTGGGCTGAAGTTGGCGAGAAGCATTTGACCAGCCACGAGCGTATTCAGGAGACCACGGACAAAGTCGTCCAGATCAAGAATAGGTTGAAGGCTGCCGCTGATCGACAGAAAAGTTATGCAGATAACCGAAGGAAATCACTGGAGTTTCAAGTCGGTGATAGAGTCATGTTGAAGGTTGCCATGGAAGCGCGTTGTGAGGTTTGGGAAAGGGGGAAAGTTGAGCCCGCGTTATATAGGTCCTTTTGAAATCGCATCTCGAGTTGGACCAGTCGCGTATAGGCTCAAGTTGCCACAAGAATAGAGTGGAATTCATGACGTATTTCATGTCTGCAATTTGAAAAAGTGTCTGTCCGATGAGACACTAATTATACCCCCCGGAGATGTTCGAGTGGACGATAAACTGAGGTTTATCGAAGAACCAGTGGAGGTTCTGGATCGGAAAACCCAGAAACTCAGGAGGAGTAGGATTGAGTTGGTCAAAGTCTGCTGGAATTCTAAGCGTGGACCCGAGTTCACCTGGGAACGACAGGACCAAATGCAACAGAAATATCCTCATCTCTTCCCACTGAGTGCGAAAACGAAACCTGTGAAATAGAATTTCGGGGACGAAAATCCCTAAACAGGGGGAGACTGTGACACCCGGCTCTCAGGCCGTACCGTACAATAGTAATCTGTGTAGTGAACATTTAAAATGGTTGTTTGTGACTGATTGTGATTTTAATATATGATATTTGATGTGTTGGTAAATTTAGATGCATACAAAAATTATGTTGGCAACGATAAAACTAACGCTTATCGCGTAATGATTAAATTGCGAAACGAACGTCGTTGATCACCTGATTAATGTTAAAATCCTAAAAATAGTCTATAATGATTAGAATAATAATTTTAATCATATCCATGAGGAAAAATTAATTAAAACGCGAAGAAACTCTATTTTTCGAGTTTGAGCACGTACTGCGCGTATTAGACAAAATACTGTCAACGCAGCCAGTCAAGGCAATTGGTAATTATTTCAGTAATAATTTTAAGTGATTATTTTTATTGAATGATAAAAATAATTTAAATCTCACTAAAATGGGATTAAAACGCTAGATAAAATACCCGATGTTCAGTAAAATACCTGTTTTAACCCAAATTTACATATAATACATATATGTATATATATATATATATTATGAGAGAGAGAGGTGGGTGGCGGCAATGTGGGCTGCCCACATTCTCTTGAAAGTTGCATATGGGACATGTGTCATGTCTACATAAAGGTGCATGATGATTAATACCCAAACCACCTTCCATAAACTCATAATTCCCAAGAATAAATTCAAAATCACTCTCTCTCTCTCTTCCCTTGATCATTCTCGGTTGAAACCCCCTTCACACATCAACTTTCATTTTCAATTTCAAATAATGAAGAATCAAGGCCTTTACATGGTGATTTGAAGCTCATAAGGAAGTTTGGAGGTGATTTCAAGTGGATTCAAGCAAGAACAAGTCTCATATCACCATCTTTTCTCTAAAACCCACTTAGAAACTTTGAAGGTATAAACTTATGTTTAAAAATCACATTCTTGATTTTTAGTGATGATAGAGATATTAGATGGTTTCTCTTAAACTTGGAATGAATCACAAACTTGAATCAGACAAAGAATGAGGTTTTAATCAAAATAAAAATGAGTGTGTATATGTGTGTGTATGGCCGAAAGTTATGAATATGTGTATATTAAGTTGTATTTTGATTTTTGATGAAAAGTTCTTGATTTGTTTGATTTCTTGGAAAATAAGATAAATGAAGGAATTTCTGGTTATCATGCAAGAAGGTTCTAAAGTGATTAGAGATTTAAAAGTGATATGTTGAAAAGTAAATTTTTGGAAGTATGTGTGTATATGTAAATCGTATATATGTAGGTATATATGTATGCATGCATGTAAAAGTTGTCGTATAATCTTAATGTGAAAGATCTAAGTATGAATGAACATGAATGATTGAAGGATTAAAGTGTTATGTGTAATATTTGAAAGAATAAGATGTTAGTGAAGTTTTGATGCATTTAAGATCACGTTGGATGATGGTGTTATGATATGGATATACTAGATGCATATACTTAGACATGCATGATGATATGTGATCTTAAAAAGATGATTTGAGCATGATTTAGTAAAAATCAGTTATGAGCAGATTATAAACACTAAAATGAAGTTATTTTAAAGTTTTTAGTGACATATAACTTTGTCATGATGTTTGCTAGCTTTGCATGTTGTACTTGGTGCATTAAAAGTTGTAAAATACGTAAAATTCGCATGATTTATGTGACTTACAAAAAAAATAAACTAATCTGATTATAACCACTATTTTAATCAGTAAATAATATGCATTGTGTTAAAATATCAAGTCGTTTCGAGTTGGGATGATTATAGTAATGTTTAACGCAAAACTATGCGTTAAAACGATCAAAACTCGGCTTTTCGGGTGATTTTAAAAAAAACTGATTTAGATCAGTAAGTAAACTGATATTTTTAGTTTTAAAATGAGTATTTTAACTAAATTTAAGTTTACTTGGTGTTTGGTTGGTCATACGTGACTTTCGACGCCCGATAACGTTATCGAATCGCTAAAATACACATTTTTCAATGTACACTAGCATGGGTAAACCTTATGTGTTAAAATGTGTTATGTGATTTAAACATGAGAATGTGAAAGTATGTTAAGTTATTAACTTGATTTTGGAAGTTTTGATTATGCATGTATATTGTGCGCTTTGTGCGGTAGAAACAGTAAAAATCGCGTTAATTGTGTAACTTGTGTGTCGAGCATGAAATTTGATACATATGAGATATTTTATGTATGTTTTCTTTAAAAATTACAAAATAGATAAGTTAACAAGATTTCACGTGTTTTGATGATGAATTATGTGAACGTTTATGTATATATATTACAACGCGCAAATCGTAAATATATTGTGTATAAAGGAGAGCGTTAACGGATTTACATAATAATGGTCACCAATAAAATCGATCAAGTCGCAAAATCATATATATATATATATATATATATATATATATATATATATATATTAACGTGCCAACATAATAAAAAATATTAACTTTTCGAGAAAATCTCAAAGTTATGTGCCAATTCTAAGAAAAACAGAGAAACTTAGGATATTTGTGATGGTTATTGATTTAAAAAGCATTCCTATATATATTAGGACGTGTAGAAATCAATCTCTGGGATTGCGCTATTTAAAATACGCACCCAAAGGTGTGTGTCACTAAACTCCTGTTTTTACTGCTTTATATATATTTTGGGGGTAGAACACGCCAATAAAAAGGTTTAATAATGTTTTTGGAATAAAACATACCTTTTTGATATAAATTATATATTTTCGTTGAAAATATATGGATTTATGAAAGTATATGTTTCGGGGATGAAACGGTTTTTGTTGAATATATTTGTTTCGGGATGAAACGGGATTGGTACGGTGTTTCTGAGGCGAAACAGACCGTAAAATTGGGACGGATGCCGACCTGGTCCCAGGGAAGGATATATATATTGTATTAAATTATCATATTAGTAGGATATATATATTGTACGTGAGGCAGACATCATATTGGTCTCGAGTGGACCATGCGCCCATGATGTCGTTTAATCAGTTAAGTATTGCACGCGAGGAATTGTTGGTAGAACTATCGGGTTGACAACCCGTCGTGACCGGTCGCTCCGAGTGAAGTCAAATGATGAATTGATATTCTGATTATTGTCTAGCTTTGATTATCCCTTGTTGGTGCATGTTTGTGACAACAGCTTAGATTTGGTCTTTGGATATCTTGTAATTAGATAAACAGTTAGCGGGTTTAGCTTTGTATTAGTGAGTTAATAGAGTTTGGGCTAAACAAAACCCACATTGGGTGATGGGGGACGAAATGGGCCTAGCCCATGTAGAAACCCAAGCCTAATGTTGCAACCTTGTGTTATATAAACAAGGTTAGGCTTTAGGGTTTAGGTTGATCAGTGAATCAGTTAATCAGCCAAAACAGTTTGTGAGAGATAGAATTCCGTGAGAGCTAGGGCAATTAGGTTGATGGGAAACGAATTGGGCCTGTCCAATTCACAGTCCATGATGTTTAACTAAGCCTAAGTAGCAAACCTTGTGTTATATAAACAAGGTTAGGCTTTAGGGTTTAGGTTAATCAGCTAATCAGTTAATCAGCCAAAACAGTTTGTGAGAGATAGAATTTCGTGAGAGCTAGGGCTTGGACGAAATTAGTGGTTGTTAGGGTCTTGATTGATTGTAATCAAGTTTGATAGATAATCAATAAAGATCCAGTTTGAAAGTGATTGTTGTTCTTCTACTTGTTTCTGTGATATTCTGATCAAGAGGATTCCGCACTCTTGATTGGAAAGACAATTCTGTGAAAGATCCATACGAATAAGGGGACATACAATTGGTATCAGAGCATTAGGCTCTTGAAGGCTCGGTTCAGAATTGTGCTTGGAGAAACAGGAAGAAATTTTCGAATTTTTGAAAACCTGAAAAATTAGGGTTTTGAAATTTTCGAAATTTTTGATATAATTTTTCGAATTTTTGGCTGTTTTGATCTTCTGGTTTGTTTGTTTGGTGTTTTGCAGGATTTCTGGAAAGTTTTGGTTGATTCTGGAAGAGTTTTTGGCTGAATTTCTTGAAGATTCGAAAGCTGTTCTTCGTGTTCTTCATTAAGTTCATAAGAATTTCGTAAAAAGCTTGCTGATTTGCTGTTTTGATTTTGCAGATTTGTGTTGGAGAATCTTCAGAATTTCCGAAAGATTAAGTTTCCAATTTTCAGAACCAGCGAATTTGGGAGACCAGCAAAATTAAGTGAGACCAGCATATTTATCGGCGACGTTAAATCCAAAGGCGACTTTGGTAACCGTGTGATTGTCCACAGCGAAATCATCACGGTTTCAGCGACTTCACTAGTCGTCGTAATAGCGAAAATACACAGCGAATTTGACCAGCGAACTTGATCAGCGAATTTGAACTGCGAACCTTTGAACTTAATCAGCGAAATTGAACACATAACTGAGACCAGCGAAATTAACTTGTCCAGCGAAATTAACTCAGAACCAGCGAAATTAAGTGGTGGAATTTTTGTTGGCAAGCGTCGATAAAATTTCAGTGTTTTGCAAATAGGAATTGATCCGTAGCTCGTTAGACAGAATCGTTTGGACCGTTGAATTCCTTTAATTTTTAGGGTAAAAAAAAATGTCGAACATGACAAAATTGAACATGACTCTGGAA
Organism: Helianthus tuberosus; assembly: GCA_030545235.1. Classification (NCBI taxonomy): domain Eukaryota; kingdom Viridiplantae; phylum Streptophyta; class Magnoliopsida; order Asterales; family Asteraceae; genus Helianthus; species Helianthus tuberosus. Next base: position 9,707 of record JARYGA010022606.1, on the reverse strand, counting down.
AATCCCGAATACGGTTTTTGACATTATATATCATTGGATTTGTCTTTTCGAGACGATTCTAACGGTGTAAGTTAGTAACCACAGTTTTCGGAGATATTTTGTACGGTTTTACCAGTCTGTTTGCGTTAAAATGTCGAACATGACAAAATTGAAAGCACCTAAGATGATGAAGGTGGAGAATTATCTTACATGGAAGGACAACTTCAAATCTTTCATTGAATCTCAGGATGCACGCATGTGGATCTGCATTGAAGATGGGTACATAAACCCAACACACGATTTTGAGGGCAGACAACGTAGAACAGATTATGTGAACATGAAAGAGGATGATAAAAGGAAGTATGACGCTGAAAAGAGAGCATTGGCTGCAATTAAAATGTCCTTACCTGATAGCATCAAGCATATCTTCAAAAAGTACACTAATTCAAAGGATATGTGGGATGCATTACAAAAGCGATATCAGGGGAATGAGAGTGCCACTCAGGCATTCATGGCAGAGATAGTGCCAGTCGATGAGGCTGAAACTAGTGTGAGTGATGCTGAATCTGAAGTGAAGAATGCTGAAGCAAAAGTGGATGCCAAAGTAGAGAAAGAGAGTGAAGCTGAACAGGTTGTTGCTGATGAAAACTCAGAAGTTCATGAGAAAGATGTACAATCTATTTCTGTGTGTTTGAGATGTCGTGAACTACAGGGTGAGGTTGCCAGGTTGACAACACAAAACCAAAGTCTGGTAAGTGAGATGTCTAACATAAAAGAAGCAAACTTTTTTGCTAAAAGAAATGAATCGTCATACTTGAAGAAGATAAAAGGTTGTGAAGCTAAAATTGAAGCTTTAACATGCAAGTTAAATGAAAAACTTCAAGTAATAGATTTAGCTCATGACATGATGGCTGAGAAAACAAAAGAGATTTCTGAAAAATGCAAAGAGTTGTCAGATGCACAACTAAAAATTGTTGAACTTGAAAAGAAATTAGGTCAATTCAGAGATTCATCTTTTGTAATGAAACACATGATGGGTGGGTTAAAGAAGAGTAATGACAAGACAAGTGTGGGCTTCCAAGGCTTTAATGAAGTTCCACCTCCTCTTAGTCATGACTATTCATTCCTGCCTAGTGAAAATGAGCTAGCAGACTTTATGGCATCTACACCTAGTAGTTTCGCATCCACATCAAGTCAATGTGATGGATCTGAGAGAGATGATGATAAGAAGAACAATAACAGGGAACCTTTTAAAAAGAAAAATTCACCGCCTAAGAATAAAAATCAAGCTTTTGTTAAAAAGATTAATTTTGTTCAAGGTAGTGATATGAAAAACGAAACTGTTGTTATTGAAAATGAATCGAATGTAGAGTTTGCTAAAAATAAGAGCATAGAAAAATCTGAAATTAAGCAAACTGAACCAAATCCTTCTAAGGCATCATCAGAAGACAAACCCGAATCTAGTTCAAAGGCTTCAGATAAGAAGTCTTCGAAAAAGAAATCGTGCTTCAAATGTCACACCAAGGGACATGTAGCTAGCTGCTGTCCTAACAAAAAAGGTGAAGCACAAGTGAGTGAGGAGAAGAGAGAGAAGTCACCAGAGAAGAGTGGTGATAAACAGGAGAAGGAGTCCAACTCTCCAAAGAAATCTGCTCCTAAGCAACCAGAAAATGTTGCTGTTGGTGAAGATAAGGCTGAAAAAGGAACTCCACAAGTTCCTCGTTTTCAAAGAAATCAACCAAGATTTCAGCCTAGATCTCCACCAGGCAGATTTGAGAGACCTAGAAGCAGTTCACCTAGAATGAACAATTTTAATGCTAATAATTTCAGAAGTCAAGGTCAATATCAAAATCGATACCAAAATAATGGTGGTCGAACTTTTTATAACAATGGCTTTAGAAATTACAACAATAATGCTTCTTGGAATCAAAATTCAAGGTACCAAAATCAAAATTTCCAAAGGTCAAATAGTCCAAATACGTATAGGAACCCTCAGGACCAAAGACCTAGTGGAAACCAAAATCAAATTCCATCAACAGGTCTGAGATCCAAGACTCCAGTTAGGAGTAATGGATATTGGATGGATGTTCCAGTGGTTGGTGAATTTGGACGACCCAAGACCATTAAGGCTTGGGTCCCCCAATCTAACTAATTTCTTAGTTGGTGTGTGCAGGAGCTGCTAAGGAGGATTATCAACTTATGTTGATAATGGCTGCTCTAGGCATATGAAGGGGGATGTGAGATTGTTGATATATTTATATTGATTATTTTAAATTGAAGTTCAAAGTGCTGATTCGACACACTAGATAACCTGGCAGATCTTTGACAGGGCTCGCTTTGAACACTTAGTCGAACTCAACGGGATGAGGAATCCTGAATAACTGGTTTTTCATAAGAATTTTTGTAAATAGTTTACTGTTTTTCTTAAAAATCAAAAATAAAAAAAATTTGAAAAATCAAAAACATAAAAAAAGAAAAAATTAAAAAAATGAGTTATCACTGTGTGAAAAGGAGAAATGATAGTACATCAGCAAGTTAGACTGTCACACTGAAACTGAAATTAAATTGCTTAAGTGTGATAGCAGCTTCATCATATGATGTACCAGTAGGCAAAAAGCATGAAATAATCAACTTACCAATGTGATATAAACCTAAATGAATTGTGTATGAGTGGGGAACACATCAGTGGTGTATGGTTTAATGACCTTAAATCTTGCGTTGATAGATTGCCAAAATCTGAAGTTTTGGGTCTTTATACTGTTATTTCATCTGGGGATTTTTTGACTGTTTTTCTGTTCAGAACTAAAATTGTACATGACCCCAGGAAAGAAAGTCACTTGGAATTAGCTCATTTCTATTTGAATGTCTGTATGTTGTCCCGATACACACAATTTTGATCTGATTCTGAAATCTTCTCTGAAAAAAGTCGTGTACCTCCTCTGCTGCATCCAGATATATGCTGACCTGGAGGTGCTAGGCAACGACAGCTTTTGCTGCATCCAGATACATGCTGACCTAGCTGTACGTTGTCGCACTATAGATCTAATACACCCGTAAGAGGCCCTCAAGTGCCCAAAAGAAACCCAAGAAACCTATATCAAACTGAGAAAAACTCATTTGATCTGTATATTATACCATCTCTCCTAAAGATCTATTCTGTTCTCTTCTCAACCTATTCCCAGTTAAGATTTCAGAAATCTGGATTGGACTTGTGAAATATGTGGTAGGGAAGATACTTGCATGATAGAGTGTGTTGTTTATATTTCCAGGATTTGATTAGTATTTATTTGGGTGTTCATTGTTAAGCAATTAAAACATGATAAAACAGATTATATGCAGAACTAGACATTGTCAGGATATCTTAAAGGATGACATCAGTATACTCACCTACTACGATGAATCTTTGTGCATACCTTGATCGTGGGGGTATATCCTGAAGTGGGACACACTAGTATATCAGTAATAAAATTACCTTAACGTATCATATGGTAATGGTACTTGAAATGTTCATGCATTTTGTTTAAGTGGACAAACATACTGGTAATCGTCTTGGACTGTTTTTCATGATAAATTAAATAAAGAATTATCTAATAGTGTGAAAACAGTTTGATTGTGCTGATATGATCTTCTTACCAGTGATTCTCACAAAAATAGAGTGTTTATTGCTTTTGTATTTACTTGCTTTCAGAAAAATATAAAAATCCAAAAATAGTGTCTTTTTCTGTTTAAAATTCTTAATGTACGGAAAACTGTTATTCTTGGAGGAATTGTTACTGATAGGGGGAGACGGTGTTGGAAAGTGAGTTCAAAATTTTAAATCATGCGGGTTATAGGGTGTGTGATTAAAAAGTTTTGCTCGTTGGTGAAGGAATTGAGAATGCTTAATCTGTGATACAATCTCTTGAATAATAATAATTTGTTTGACTTATGTTGAAAAATTCTTATGGTTTCTCGAGATGTTTGTTTTATAGTATACAGATTGAAGCGGTATGTTGCTGAGAAGTTAAAGTGATGAGTTGCTGTGGAGATGAGAGTTTGATTGGATGCATGGTAGAACCTCCTTTCTATATTGCAGACAAAGTTGAAGAGTTTGAAGATTACTATACATATGCTGAACTGGAGTTTACTCAAACGCTAAAGTTTTTGAAGATTTGGTGATTGGATGCATCAGCTTAGGGGGAGTCTGTTGCTGACAGAAGCTATTGAAGCTGAAGTTATCCAAAGACCAAAGACAGTGCAAGAATACATGAAGATTGCAAGATGACTGAAGACAAAGTTATTTTATGAAGCTATTGTCAAGGGGGAGTTTGTTGGTGCATGTTTGTGACAACAGCTTAGATTTGGTCTTTGGATATCTTGTAATTAGATAAACGATAAACAGTTAGCGGGTTTAGCTTTGTATTAGTGAGTTAATAGAGTTTGGGCTAAACAAAACCCACATTGGGTGATGGGGGACGAAATGGGCCTAGCCCATGTAGAAACCCAAGCCTAATGTTGCAACCTTGTGTTATATAAACAAGGTTAGGGTTTAGGTTGATCAGTGAATCAGTTAATCAGCCAAAACAGTTTGTGAGAGATAGAATTTCGTGAGAGCTAGGGCAATTAGGTTGATGGGAAACGAATTGGGCCTGTCCAATTCACAGTCCATGATGTTTAACTAAGCCCAAGTAGCAAACCTTGTGTTATATAAACAAGGTTAGGCTTTAGGGTTTAGGTTAATCAGCTAATCAGTTAATCAGCCAAAACAGTTTGTGAGAGATAGAATTTCGTGAGAGCTAGGGCTTGGACGAAATTAGTGGTTGTTAGGGTCTTGATTGATTGTAATCAAGTTTGATAGATAATCAATAAAGATCCAGTTTGAAAGTGATTGATGTTCTTCTACTTGTTTCTGTGATATTCTGATCAAGAGGATTCCGCACTCTTGATTGGAAAGACAAAAACCCACATTGGGTGATGGGGGACGAAATGGGCCTAGCCCATGTAGAAACCCAAGCCTAATGTTTCAACCTTGTGTTATATAAACAAGGTTAGGCTTTAGGGTTTAGGTTGATCAGTTAATCAGCCAAAACAGTTTGTGAGAGATAGAATTTCGTGAGAGCTAGGGCAATTAGGTTGATGGGAAACGAATTGGGCCTGTCCAATTCACAGTCCATGATGTTTAACTAAGCCCAAGTAGCAAAACTTGTGTTATATAAACAAGGTTAGGCTTTAGGGTTTAGGTTAATCAGCTAATCAGTTAATCAGCCAAAACAGTTTGTGAGAGATAGAATTTCGTGAGAGCTAGGGCTTGGACGAAATTAGTGGTTGTTAGGGTCTTGATTGTAATCAAGTTTGATAGATAATCAATAAAGATCCAGTTTGAAAGTGATTGTTGTTCTTCTACTTGTTTCTGTGATATTCTGATCAAGAGGATTCCGCACTCTTGATTGGAAAGACAATTCTGTGAAAGATCCATACGAATAAGGGGACCTACATCCCTGCATGGTTAATATATAGTTCGTGTTGTCTAGCTAACATATGAGTCTGAAAATTGACGCAATAATTTAATATACAAAACCTGGGTAAGAGTGTTATTGTCGGGTTGTTGAACCGCGACGGAAGACCCATGGATTTTATTATGGAAGTAAAAATGGACTTTCTAAAAATTATATGGTTGTTTACAAATAAACACATAATCAGAAAGTTTTCCTTTGGAATGAAATTGTTTGTATGTGAATATGTGAACTCACCTTCCTTTGTGTTGACACTTGATTTTAACGTGTTCTACAGGTACTTGAGTTCGGCTTCGGGAATCGTGGCGTATCTTGTGTATGATGATGCATGTTGTTTTGTTTGAAAATATTGGACAACTTTTAAACTTTCTGGGACGTTTGTAATAAGATCCGTGAGGATCAAGACAACTTTACTTTTGTGGTTGTGTCGTGGTTTTAAAAATGTAATGTTTAAACACTTTATGTTTTAAAACAAGTCAATATGTCCAACAAATAAATGCATCGTTCCACAAGGTATAAATGGGCACCAGCTTCCGTCACCACTACGTTTAATATTCCCCTGTGACGTTTTTGGGGTGTGACAAAAATTGGTATCAGAGCCATTGGTTGTTAGCGAACTAGATGTTTTCGAGGGAAAACACTAGACTTCAACTGGAGGATTTTGAAATAAGAAGTCCAAAATTCTCGAAGCCAAGATTTTTAAATAAACATAGAAAAATTTTATCATGTACAAAAACCCTTACGTGTTTATGTGCATACGTGATTTTCTGTTTATTTGGCCTTATTTGTTACTATTCATTTTGATTACACACTTACTTATACGGTTATATGTGTTTCACAGATGTCGCAAGAACACGAGGTCATCGAGATCCATGACTCAGGTTACGAGCCAGATTTCGAGACTTCACCCAGACCTATGCTGCCAGAGACACCTAGCAAGACTCCACGGATGGTTGGTACTACTGAGCATACCTCATCTTTCCACGTCGACCCTGCTGCTTTTGCCTGCCAGGTAGACCCCCGATGCGCTTTCACTAGCAATGGGTGGATAGATGATGATGATGTACCTCTCTCAATCCTTGAGACCGGACGATCATCTGGCACTATATCAGTTATCGGTGACGTGATCGGGAGTGTCCCTACTGTCGGAGGATCTCCTAGTATCACACTAGTGGTGGACGCCATTGTTGTCATGGCTCGACCCTTAGAACCATCAGTCGTCCCACCTGCTGCTGTGATCGAGCCTGCTGCTGAGATCCCTTCACCTATTTTGTCTGAGTCTTATTTTCCTGTCCTAGAGTCACGCACTTCTTCTACGCCGCTGTTAGTTTATTATCGTCGTAGGAAGAGGATTAGGCCCGCTGGAGATATCGCATCTACGTCATGTGCAGAGATGATACATGCTTCCATGAAGCAGAAAGGAGATAGGGTTGATCGATTTTGCCACTGTGATCAACAGCTCGCCGCCCTGCGTTGAGACCTAGACTCAGCCAAAGGAAAGGCGAAGTACCTTGAGGGACAGATAGACGAACATGAGGAGTTGAAGGTTATAGATGACATTGCGAGAAACGAGATGCATTGGAGGATAGTGGATTTAAAGAAACTTGTCCAGGAGATGTTAGAATCTCTAGGTTTGAAGCGTTGATGTCCGTTGTTTGTTTGTTTCGTTATTTGTTGGATTTTATTGTTAGACATTTTTGATACTCTTTATGTTTGAGGCCTGCGTGCTAGTTTCATTTTTGGATATTATATGGGAATTTTGCGTGAGCTTGTTAAGGATGTCGATGTAGGCATGCCAAGGATAGTCATTTTGTACTGAAAACAAGTTTAAATAATTTCTTTAATAAATATCAATGATATACTTTTGGTTTAAAATTTTTCTCATTAATATGCGGATATTATACATGCGCAATGTTTGGTCCACTAACATTTAATGATTGAATTATTTTTTGTTATCATCTTATGTGGATATTATTGTTGTAATAATAGAAACGATGAAATGCCGCCAAAAGCAAAATAAGGTACTGGATTACCTACCACACCGGAAGAGTTGGCTCAAATCATAGCCCAACATGTTAATACTGCCATGGAATAGCTCAATGCTAACCAAAATGATGGTCAGGGACGTGGACGTGGTGCACACAGGCAAGGTTATGGAGATCGTTCGAATCGTGTGTCGAGTGTTGTCAGTGTTATGAAGATGCTCAAGATGTAGCTGAAAGGTTATCCTCTGTTCTTAGTCAACGTGATGGATATAAAGGCCGAATGTAGGAAGATCGAAGAGATTCCTATTGTTCGTGACTATCCAGAAGTTTTTCCCGAAGACTTACCTGGATTACCCCCCTGCGAGACAGATAGAATTCCGAATCGATCTGGTATCTGTTGCTGCACCGATTGCAAAATCTCCTTATAAATTGGCACCATCTGAAATGAAAGAAATGTCGAACCAGCTTCAGGAGCTACTAGACAAAGGTTTCATTCGACCGAGTTTTTTGCGAAGGGGTGCACATGTCTTGTTCGTGAAGAAGAAGGATGGATCCTTCAAGATGTGTATAGATTACAGGGAGCTGAACAAGTTGACTATCAAGAATCGGTATCCTTTACCGAGGATTGATGATTTGTTTGATCAGCTTCAGGGATCCAGCTACTACTCGAAGATAGATCTGCATTCAGGATATCATCAGATGAAGGTTGCCGACGAAGATATACCGAAGATAGCCTTTCGAACATGATATGCCCATTATGAGTTCCTAGTCATGCCATTTGGTCTAACTAATGCGCCAGCTGTGTTCATGGATCTCATGAACAGGGTATGCAAACCCTACTTGGATAAATTCGTGATAGTATTCATCGACGATATACTTATTTATTCGCGAACCAAAGAAGATCATGAGCATCATTGGAGGTTGATTTTGGAGTTGTTGAAGGAAGAGAAGCCGTATGCCAAGTTCTCTAAATGTGAGTTCTGGATTCGAGAAGTTCATTTTCTCAGACATGTCATAAATGAGAAAGGTAAACATGTAGATCCGTCTAAGATTGAAGCAATTAAGAATTGGGAAGCGCCAAAGACTCCATCAGAGATGAGACAATTCTTAGGGCTTGCTGGGTACTACCGGAGGTTCATTGAGAACTTCTCTAGAATAACGCAACCATTGACGCTACTAACCTAGAAGGAGAGGAAGTTTGACTGGACGGAGAAGTAAGAAGAAGCTTTTCAGTCATTGAAGGAAAAGCTCTGCAGTGCACCTATTCTTTCCTTTCCTGAGGGGAGTAATGATTTCATTGTTTACTGTGATGCTTCATGTTTGGGCCTTGGATGTGTTTTAATGCAAAGAGACAAAGTGATAGCCTATGCATCCACACAGTTGAAAGTGCACGAGAAGAATTACACAACACATGATTTAGAGCTTGGAGCTGTTGTGTTTTCTTTGAAGATCTGGAGACACTACTTGTATGGCATGAAGTATACGATATACACGGACCATAAGAGCCTCCAACACATCCTCGATCAGAAGGAGCTCAATATGCGACAACGACGTTGGGTAGAGTTACTCAACGATTATGAGTGTGATATCCGTTATCACCCAGGGAGAGCAAACGTTGTTGCAGATGTGCTCAGCAGGAAGGAACGGGAAAAGCCTCTGCGTGTGCGTGATTTAGGTTTGACCATACAGACGAGTTTGACCGATCAAATTCGTGATGCACAGCGAGAAGCTTTGAAGGATGAAGGTTTGAGAAGAGAAGGTTTGAAGGGCTTAGAATGTAAGCTGATACCAAAAGCGAATGAAGTGATATGCTTCATGAACCGAGTCTGGGTTCCGCTTAAAGGTAACCTCCATGAATTTGTTATGAATGAATCTTATAAATCCAAGTATTCCATTCACCTAGGTTCTACCAAGATGTATCAGGACATCAAGGAGTTTTACTGGTGGCCGAAGATGAAGAGAGACATTGCGGCCTATGTGAGTAAATGTCTGACATGCTCTAAGGTTGAAGCTGAGCATCAGAAGCCGTCTAGGCTTCTGCAGCAACCAGAGATCCCTAACTGGAAATGGGAACATCTTACGATGGACTTTATCACCAAGTTAACCCGTACGTCGCGTGGACACAATATGATCTGGGTAATTGTGGATCGTTTGACAAAGTCTGCTCATTTCCTGGAACTTAAGGAAACAGACAATACGGAGAAGATATCGCATCTGTACCTTAATGAGATTGTATCCCATCATGGAGTAC
>JARYGA010022604.1:0-36055 GCA_030545235.1 Helianthus tuberosus | reverse complement strand
TTAAGTATTTTATTTACTCGTCCGAAAACAGTCCAGTTTTTCACATATTGAAACGGAAACGACAAAGATAGTATTTTGCGTATTAAAACGTAAGGGTTGATTATTGATGATCATGGTTTGATTTCAAAAAGAAAATGATATGCTGCTTAGCATGGACACCTCCGTTTACAAAGGAGACTATGGCGAAATTTTCTGAAAATCCTAACACTTAGTAAATATTTTCTAGACAAATGTTTGCTAGTGTGTTCTAAACTATGATTTTCAAATACAAACCTCGCCATAATTTTTGTAACAAAAATACACATACAACATACAAGATACATAACTCGGGTGCAAAGTGCAAAAACTACAAGAAACTTATATTTATTTTTGGAGAAAATAATATAAGTAAGATACTTAGTTAAAAATAAATTATTTTTAACACAAGATTACATATACCAAAGACAGTGACTTGTACTTGTGCGATACAAGTCTAGTGACTAACGATAATAAAAATACGTTTAGGTCACGACGTTAATTAAGCAAATCCGGTGAAGTTTACGACGCAAGGAACGCAAAGTTGTGAGTTCATGCTCCCCCTTTTCTTTTAACTGTTTTCAGTTTTATAACTTCGGGGGTGAAATACATGTTACAAATGTTATAATGTTTACAAATGGTAAGATGGAGTACAAAAACATTCAAGTGAAACATTCTAGATCATGTCCCGAATAGGGTACCATAAGCACCATTAATCAACGTATACATTCAGACCGCGGAACAAAAGGTTAGATCTAATGGGTTTCAGGCAACCCCACTCTTGGCCTACTTCTACCAATGAGTGCTTCTGTGTCTCAGTCAAAGTCGACAAAAATGCCTAGGTTTGGTGGCTTCCTATGTCGTGACACATGTTAGTGGCCTTGCAAACCACTAGCGATCTCACACAGTCAAACAGTCATAGTACTCAGTTACAGATACGTTTTACGAGTTACATTCAAACATTCATACATTCTACAAGTACATACTATGTTTTCATTCAAGTATTTAAACATTTAAAACAATCACTGCATGAATTTACACCAACATTATGTTGACGTTTTTCCAAAAACTCACATGTATTTCAGGTAACTAGGATGGATGTGCGCGTGGTTTTACTCATGCTCTTGGATGTCGCTTTTGTTTAACTTTGAATAAAGTTGTAAACTCATTAGACAAAATGTTGTCTTGTGATGTAAACACTTAAACCATGTTTTCGGCTATGTAATGTTTGGCATTTCAAAGTTATTTTATGAGCATGTAGTATGTTTACCTTTCGTATGCAATGAGAACCTTTCATGATCACACCTCGTGCTTCCGCCGCAGAAAGGGGTGTGACAATTTCTAAGCTATATAAAGGATATTTAAGGTGTGTTTAACTTATGGTCATGTTTCGGAATGTTCGTTACTGTTCAAATCGGCATACTTTCGCAGTTTGTCAAATTTAGTCCCTGTAAGCGAATTAACTTGTTTTTGACATACCAAAGCCTTCAAAACTTATTTCTAAGTTATGTAAAGGTTATTTAAGGTATGTTAAGTATATGTTGATGTTCCGGAGTATTTGTCGCATTAAACTGATTACGTTTACGAATCAGTTTGCGTATAACTCTCCAGAAAGCGATATAGAGTTTGAAATTGAATAAAAGTCAAAACATGAAAAATGTAAAACACAACCAAACAAACATTGGGATCAAATAACATTGTTTTATCGATAACTGAACTGTTCACAATGATTACATGCACATATGTTACACCTAGCACTTTATTTCAAAGACATTTTGCTTCGTATGTTTACCTAGCATACCTAGCACATTATTTCAAAGAAATTTTTCTTCGTATGTTTACCTAGCATACCTAGTACATTATTTCAAAGACATTTTGCTTCGTATGTTTACCTAGCGCATATTTCAAAGACATTTTGCTCTGTATGTTTACCTAGCATACCTAGCACATTATTTCAAAGACATTTTTGCTTCGTATGTTGACCTAGCATACCTAGTGCAACACCCAGATCATGTAATACAACAAACCATGGCGGAAACATCGGGGAGTCACGTTATAGGAAGTGTTTCACAACACATGGTATTTAAAGTTATGTATTATTCAAAATAATTATTTACATTGTCTTGCGACAAATAGAGAATAAAATACAAGTAAGTTGTCATTCATGTTTTAAAGTCACTAAGGCCCGCATCCATCCTATGTGAAGTGAGCAATCAATCATCAAACAATAGATCCTGAAACATATATGAAAAACAGTCAACAAAGAAAGCTGGCGAGTACATAGGTTTTGTGTGTCAAATTCATGGCTTTGAATTCATATTGCAATACCTCGTTCGACTTCGAGAGTCGACGAGTATAAATCTTGAAATCAAAAGGTGTTTGATATTGCAATATAATAAGTAAAACAAAACCTTGTAGCCATGAATCTTGACTGAAAACATTTGTTTTGTAAAACCGAGTAGTAAATCGTCTTTGAAAGAAAACTTTGTATGGTTTATATCTTTAAGTGAAAATCATTCCGTGACATTGTTCAAAAACCATTCGTCCTTGTTATAAACCAATCGTCCATTGTACGTCTCATAAACCATTGTATGTGTTATAAACCGTTGTACGTGTCATCAATCAATCGTCTGTGTTTTAATTGTGAAAACATGTGGTCATTCTTTAATGAATACATTCAAACCAATGTGACTCGACTATACCACCCATTGGGTATTTTTAATAGACCCTAAAAGGTCTCTTTAACAAGACTAAAAAATCAACACATGATTTGTTAATCAGAAACATTTTCTGTCGTTCCCCAAACTACCCACCAAATCTAGTGAATAGCCTAGTAACGGGATTGTCAGTCCTATGGTACCATAACAAACTACCGGTCAGCTTGATCAAATCTAATGAATGTCATTCATGTTATGGATAACGCACCAACAAGTTTGTTCACATTATTGAAATTGTCGTGTTTTATATAAACCATAAACTTTGTATTTTAAAAACTTGAAAAGTATTTTGGCAAATATGAATCACCCCAAAACAATTAAAAGCATAAAAGAGGGGAACTATATACTCACTTGGGATTGCAAAGAGTCCTTGAATCAAGTGAAATGTCAAAGCTTCGAACGTGTCCTAATGTGTCAGATACTATGTTAGAGTAAAGGTACATAATCGGGGGAATTAGATAGAATGAGGTCTTGTAAACCAAATGAGTGTTGGAACTCATATGAAATGGTTTAACAAAGTCTACATTCTAATTTGGAATGAATCCTAAGTGCTTTTGACCCGTTATGACCCGTTAAGGTAGTTTACGCTACTTTAACGTGTCATTTGCATAAATACGCGTTCGGATGGTTAAATATGACCTATGATAAGTCTTATATGCCAAAACATGTTTAATAAAGTTGTAACATTAGTTTATATGTCAAAAAGTTGGTTACATATACTTAAAACGGATTTATGCGCAAAAAGGGCATTTTGGTCATTTTTAGGCATATAACTATCGACCTATCATAACCTAACCAAACGACATGACCATAAGGTATAACCTCAAGAGGTTATTACTGTGAATTCAGGATCGTGATCGATTCATTCTCCGTTGAATGCGAACGAACACGTATAATGTGCGGAATCCAAATACGTGTGTGGATTAGACACTCAGACGTAATTATAATATGTTTTCTATTGCTGATTTGACAGTACAATAACGCGAAAACAAACGAGCAGAGCTTCACCTCAAAGTCGCTCTAAAAGTTACAAATGACAAAGACTTAATAATTATATATAGACAGGGGGCTTCGTACGAAGCCTGTTGTGGTGCCTTCGTACGAAGCTACCTGTAACAACTCGACCTTTCGGATCGTTACCTATCAATGTCATTTCTTTCGTAAATGATTGTACTCTCGAGATTTGATTAACGCTATGGGTTAAACTATATTTTAACGCATATTACAACGCTTACTTAATCACGATTATCGCATTTAAACGCTATTTATAACACTTGTTACTTAAACGCTATGGCAACGCAAACTCGAAACGCGAATTATTTATATTATGTGTGTTAATTGTGTGGTTACTTGTTTAGAATGTTAAGTGGTTACCAACGCAATGCTTATACGCTCAAATTCTCACTCGCAACTCGTTGAAACGCAACGCAACGCTTAACAAACGAACCAAAGTAGGAAAACTAACTAACACAAGCTCTGTAACGTCTGCGTCCCTAGATACCTATTTGACATTTTTAGTCCCTAAACTATGTGATATTTGATACTTGATGAATCTTATGCTATGAAACTAAGGAAACTATGATGTTTGATACTTGGAGACTATGATACTATGACACTACGGAAACTATGATTCTATGATACTATGATTCTATGATACTTGATACTATGATTCTATGAGACTTGATTCTATGATTCTTGATACTTGGAAGCTAGATTCTTGACTCTTGATACTTTAGTGCTTGACTCTTGAGGATCATGAAACTTGAGACTTTGTTGAACGAGGGACTGGAGTCTTGTCACTGGCGGAAACTATAAAACTATGGAAACTTTTGTGTTAATGCTATAATCTAGTTATAATAATACCCAATAATACGCAATGCTTAATCTAACTCGCAAAACGAATCAAATACGGTTAAACGGAAAGGATGGGATTGACCGAATGGCAATCCGATCGGATGACCATCCGATCGGATAGCCATCCGATCGGATGACCAACCGATCGGATGGCCATTCGACCGAGCTGCCATCCGATCCGCTGCACACCACCTTCACTCACTCTGACACTATAAATAGGCATGTCACATCATCATTCTCACTGATGTGACAGCCTCACTCGATCCAAACGCACGCACTCCTCTTTTCTTCCATTTCTCGGCGATTTCGGTACGTTTTACACTACATTCATGTACAACTTTTATCTACACGTTATTCTCTACATGATTCTCCTTTGAAATCTCACTTTTCACCGTGAAATCCCTATGATTTGAGCTCTTGACGGTGATGTCATCATGGCGGTTTATACCAAACTGTTGTGTGACGTCATTCTAGTCAAGATCTAGCTCAGATCTAAGGAATTTCAGGTGTTTTACACTAAATCTTGGCTAAATCTTGACTTTTTTGGCTAAAACTTGTGTTCATCCTCTTCACTTCTTAAACTTTTACTTGAAAACGGTGGAATCTGGATCTAAACAGGCTATAGACTTGATGGTTAGTCTGGAGTTGGTTTGGGAATGGATTGTTGCCGGAGAAGGTGACCGGAGTACGGATTCTGACATAAATACCGTCAAGAACAGACGACTGAGTGGATTGGGGTGATTCCCATCCTATCAGATCGGCTGTACACTGATGTGTTTACCGTTGTCTCAATACGTACCATGTCGTCGCCGTTTAAACAAAAACTTAGAAACTTTACAAGGTTGTAAAGGGAAAAAGGGCAACTCGATCGAGTGGCAATACGATCGGATAGCCATCCGATCAAACTGTCATCCGATCAAGGTAACAATGTGTTTTGAAACCTTTCAACACTTAGAATCTTTTGAGACTTTGAAACTTTGAAAACTTGGAACTTTGGATCGAATGGCAATCCGATCGGATAGCCATCCGATCGAACAGCCATCCGATCAAGGTAACCTAAGTTGACACTTGACTCGACACTTTGAGAATCTCGACACTTAGATCGAACGACCATTCGATCGAATGGCCATCCATACGGATGACCATCCGATCGGATGGCAATCTGTCCCACACACTTATGTCACCTCGATCGAGTGGCAATCCGATCGGATAGCCATCCGATCGAACAGCCACCCGATCCAGTGACCGGTCCGACACTTGTGCAATCTCGTTATTTTGTCCGACACTTATCTGTTGTAATCTAATCAGGCTAAACCAAAGAGCTCCCTTTGATCCAATAACAGTTAATCTTTTAAGCAATCACTGTGAGTATACTAGATCCCTTTTTGTTTTAAACTTTGGGATGCAGCATGTATTCTATTAAACTAAGATACTTGAGACTTTTGGAAACTAAACTTTATCCTATGTGTATGTGAAACTTGTGATTCTTGTATTCTATTTGTGCTATGTGGACGTTTAATCCAGGGTGTATAGTTCCGCCTTAACAATAATAGCGCTATAGGAGATGCACCTCCCCATTATTCTTGGGGGTATTGTTAGGAGGATACTAGTTTTCCTTGAGACTTGGGAAAACACTAAAGCATCGGGAGACTTGGGCTATCACTTGTTGGACTGCGAACACTAGCATGGCTGAAACTATTTTTGTTAACATTTACATATGGATATGAGTCTTATAATCTATTATGCTATTACTCAAACTTGTATACTCGTCGGTACATTTTTGTATTGACTCTATTTTAATACATGTTGCAGGCTGACAGGATGATAGGACTCATGAAACATGCTAGGATGCTGCTTAGAAACACATCGTAGCTAAATTAGAAACTTGAAACTATTTTTATGATGATTTTGTAATTGATACTTGGTGATTGGTACTTTAGACATTGTTATTATGAAATCAATCTAATTTATATTGCAACTATTTAGTGTTATGGAATGTCATAAGCAATCTGAATGCTTAGTGCTCGCACCCCGATGTTTCCGCCATCGGTTGGGGTGTGATAGATTGGTATCAGAGCCATAACTATAGGGAATTAGGATAAGTAGGAATACTTGCCCTAGTCTATAGTTCTAGGAATCTTGATTCTTATCTGTTGTTTAAGACTTATGCATTCTACCGTATCTGCTTCCTAGCAGCATGTTTTTCCTGCTAAACT
The DNA here is from genome assembly GCA_030545235.1 of Helianthus tuberosus. NCBI lineage: Eukaryota > Viridiplantae > Streptophyta > Magnoliopsida > Asterales > Asteraceae > Helianthus > Helianthus tuberosus. The sequence continues at coordinate 29,253 of JARYGA010022604.1, read as the reverse complement.
TACATGCCTTTCCTAAGGCTGACACAATATACACTTAACACTTTGAAAACACTGTTAATCAGTGTTTGTATTTTGCACGAGGTTTACCCTCAAGTCAGGAGTGACATCCGAACCTTGATGGAAAACATCTATATTATTCTAGTAGGTCTTATTTGCGGATAAGTATCGACGCTATTAGGGTACGATGTTGTCAAGTTAGAGGTGAAACTCAGACCTTGATGACTAGTCCCACTCTTTGACGTTTTATGTCTCGCCAAAGTCTCGAAACTTCCATTCAATTAGGAATGCCAAATGACCAAAAGGACGAATATCGTAGGCCTAACATCGATGACGTATTTGTCTAAGTAAGTCAAGACACGTTACCTCAATTCAAAAGGTGTTCGAATCACTTTGGTTAGTCACCGTTCCACTACCCGGAACAATCCTATGTTTTATGAGCTTATCTTTTATGTTATCCCGATTTTATGTATGGTTTTAAGCTTGATTCTTCGGTTATCTTGATTCTTCATTTATTTTGAGACTTTTTACACGAATACGCACGTTTGTCCGCAATCTAAAACGTTAACTCTAAACTCAGGATTAAACTAAATTTATGAAGCTTTATTCATGATGATTAATCTATGTGGGAATCTTAATTAACTATGATACTATGTGAAGCTATCTGATGAATCTATGTGTTATTGTGGTTGTAAGACACTGAATGTAACATGGCATATAATACGAAGGGAAAGTGACGTGTCCGAAACATGGTGGATACGTCGTTGGTACTTCTTATATATAAGTGTTTCTGACATGTTACCAACTTTCGTACCAAGTGCCATGCGAAACTTAGTGTTTTGCAGACCAGTGATGAGTTTGTTGGAATCTAAGCTATGGGAAACTACTTGCGTAAACTATGTAGAATCTATGTGAGAACTATGAGAAATCTATGTGTACTTTAGCATAATCTATGTGTAATCTATGTATGTGTTGTTTTGAGAAACAAAATACAAAACGTAGCCTAGCGCCAAAGACGAGGCGGATGTGACATGTCTGAAACATGGTGGATACGCCACTGGTACTTCCTATATATAAGTGTTTCTGGCATGTTACCGAATCTTCATACCACGCGCTAAGTGAAGTTCGTAGTTTTGTAGGCTCGGGTTGTAGTTGTGGAATCTATTTGGTTAATCTATGTTGAATCTATTTGGCTAATCTATGTTGTGAGAAGTGGTGAAATCTAATGTTGTGGTTAACGAAGCATGACTCCGATGACGAGACGGACGTGACATTATTGAAGCATGGTGGATACGCCGCTGGTACTTCATATATATAAGTGCTTCCGTCATGTTGCCAAACTTTCGTAGCACGTGCCATGCGGGATTTCGTTGTTTGTGGATTGTTAACACTAATATATGAGAATCTATGTGAAACTATTGAATCTATTGGCATCTATTGGAATCTATTGGAATCTATTGAATCTATTGGAAACTATTGGAATCTATCGGAATCTATGTGAAACTATTGAATCTATTGGAATCTACGTGAATCTATTGTATTCTATGTGAATCTATGATGAGTGTGTTTTGCGACACGTAACATAACACCGAGTGCGAGGTGGAAGCGATGTGCCCGAAGCGTGGTGGATACGCCGCTGGTACTTCCTATATATAAGCGTTTCTGACGTGTTGCCAAACTTCGTACAACGTGCCATGCGAAGGTCGTGGGTTTTGCGGTGTTGAGTCTATTGAAATCTATGTGAAACTTGAATCATAATCTATGTGAATCTTGTTGAATCTTGAGTCTTAATCTATCATGTGTGAATCTATGTTGTGAGGCTTTGTGAATCTAGACTTATATGATCCTCTTGTTGGATCTTTAGGATGTCATCTCGTAAGCTATCTGACACTCTCAAGAGATCCAGGGAAAAGTCTCAGAAAAAGATGATGTCCTTTATGGCTGACCAGATTGCTCGAGTCGTGCCAAAGATCGTCTCTAAGATCCAAGGATCAAACACTCCTCCATCCTCTGTGGACTCAAAGGCCGAGATGCTAAAGCCTACAAAGTTCAACTACAAACATTTCATCTCTTGCAACCCTAAGCCTTTCACTGGCAGTGATGGGGTGACCGCTATACTCGAGTGGTTTAACAGCATTAAGGTTACTTTTATCAACAGCGAGTGCCCAGATTATCTAAAGACTAGGAGTGCGACTAGAATGTTTCAAGGAAGAGCGTTGGAGTGGTGGTCAAATGAGAGAAACATCCGTTCGAATGAAGAAGCCTATGCTCTTCCATGGGCTGAGGTGCGTGAACTAATGATGCTTGAGTTCTGCCCTCCCCCATGAAGAGTTGAAGCTTGAAGAAGAGTTTTGGCACTTGAAGCAGATTGGTGATGATAATCTGGCTTATACTACCCGTTTCAAGCAGCTCAGCTTGATCGTTCCTCACTTGGTTTCTACTCCTAAGCGCATGATAACCAAGTACATCAATGGTCTACCTCCTGCTATGCGTGATTCTATTGAAGCAGCCTAGCTCGAAACTATTGAGGAAGTCTACCGTCTTGCAGCTAGTCTCAACAACAACCGCGTTCGTGATAAGCAGTTTGCTAACTCTGCTCCTTCTAAGTCTGCACATCAAGTTACCCAGTAGCCAAGTGGCAGCAAGAACAAGAGGCGAAAGTCTCAGGGTTCAGGATGCAATGCTATTGTTCCTGCTGCAAACCCTGTTACTAAACCTGCTCCTGTTGCTACTGTTCCAAACACAACTGCACCGGAAGTCAAGAAGTAGTACTCTGGGTCTTACCCCAAGTGCACAACTTGCAACTTTCATCATCCTGCTAACTCTGCATGTCGTTTGTGCACCAACTACAATCACTATGGTCACACGACTCCTTACTGTCGTCAAGCTAATCCTACTCAACCAGCTCAGCAAGCCCCAGCTCAGGCAGACCTACCAGCTCTTCCAGCTCCTCAGCAGAATCCGAGGCCAGTCAATGCTGTTTGTGCATGCTACAAGTGTGGAGATACCACCCATCTTCGAAACCAGTGTCCTCAGCTGAACCAGGACCAACAGCCAGCCGCTCATGGACGAGCGTTCAATCTCAATTCTAACCAGGCTCGTAACGACAGTTGTGACACCTGTGTCACTTCAATCATCAAAAAAATACCAAACCAATTAAATATTGTATTTCATACTTGGGATTTGTATAAAAATGTGTATCATTGGCACATATCAATTCTTGTTCAATTTCGAGCTCTAAATTGCTTTCTGGGAAGTTATACGCGAACTGATGCGTAAATGTAATCAGTTTAATGTGACAAACACCCCGGAATAGTGACATAGGCTTAACATACCTTAAATAACCTTCACATAACTTAGAAATAAGTTTTGGATGGTTTGGTGTGTTGAAAACAAGTTTGTTCGATCGTAGGGACTATTTGTGTCAAACTGCGAAACGATGCCGATTTGCATAGTAACGAACATTCTGGAACTTGATCATAAGTTAAACATACCTTAAATATCCTTTACATAGCTTAGAAATAGGCTTTGAGGGGTTTGGTATGCTAAAATAAACTTTATTGATCAATAGGAACTAAAAGCGTCAAAAAGTGCATAAGTTTGCATTTTCGCGCATATCTTACGTTCTGTATATATCCGGACATCCAAAAATTTATGTAATCATTAAAATATTTTATTTTAGTGATTGACATGATAAAATTCCATTCATCGCTTAATTTGGATCGTCTTTGCGTTCGTTACGACTTCCGTCGTAATTAACCGAACAACGCAACCGTACGGCCAAACGAACCGACATCCGAGATATTTTTGAGCATGTTTTATGTTCCCTATACTTTAAAATCATTTTAGAGCCTTGAAATGAGGTTAACGGGGCTTAAACGTGCCGAAAACTGAATTTTTAAACATGCAGGGACCATTTTTGACATTTCTGGAAACTCAGTTCAGATTCATTGAATCTGGTCCATTTTTGAAGTTTTGATGGGTTTTAATGGCTGATTTTGGATACTATGGGCTATTATTTGATGGTTTTTAACATTCCCATGGTTTTGAAAACTATGTGCCCACATGGAAGGCCATGATTCAAGCTCGGTTTACGAGAAACGATCCTAACGGTTCTATGAAAACTATATAAACCCCACCCCACTTCATTTCATTTCACTCATGATCTGAATAATTCTCTAAGGTGAAGCTCAAATGCTTCATACCTGAGAATTTATAGATCATATCTTCCTAGCGTGGACCCTTTGTAAGCTTCTTTCGTTCTTTTATGCGTTTTTAAGCATGAAAGTCAAACAGTGTTTGACTTTCAGCTTTGACTAGTCAATGGTCAACACGAAGTTCGTTTGAACTTCGCAACGTGTAACACCCCAGAAATATAAAACTTTATAATTCTAATTATAAAGTTTAAATAAACAAGAATATTATTTAACTAGGAAATTATAACCTAGTTAACTATAAGTATGGAAATAACTTGAAATAGGGTTAACATAACCAAACTATATGTTGAACAAAAGTGGAGGGGCCTAAGTTGTAAAGATTGAAACTATATTATCATTTTTAATAAAAAAACAAAACCAAACACCCCATTTGGGATGTTTGGTCGTACAAGAACAAGCAGGGGCGATCCCCACTCTCCAAAACCCTAAAACATCACTAAACTTTCAAATTGAAGGCTCAATCCAAGCTGAAATCGAAATTAAAGCATAGATTATTGATCCTCATCGCAAGAGGATTACAAGGTATGTAAAATTTGATGAAAACTCTCAACTCGAAATTCTCATGAAATTGGGATTTTTTGAAATTTATGGTTGCATGTTAGTTCTATGATGAATTAGGAACAATACAGTGTCTAGGGACAAACCCTAGACCAATACAAGTTGAAATCATGTGAAATTTTAGTAAAATCCATGAACACCATTGTAGGTGATTAGTGGGTTATGTAGAACTTGATAAACACTAGGAAATTGGGTGTTGTTCTAGTGTAATTTGACAATTGTAAAGTGACTTCAGAATTTTAGAAGCTAACGATTGTGTAAAATGGGTTGATTTATGTGAAATTCGGGCTAGATGATAAGCTAGGAATCTACTATATAATCATGTAAAAATTCTGCCTCTAAAGTGTTTGTTGAAATGCCTCAAAGAAGGCTTGAGACTAGAATTTTGAAGTTAAAACACCTAATTGTGATGTTTTGACTATTATGCGATATGTGATTAAAAAGAGTTCTAAACATGATGTAAATGAACTCTATAGGAAAGGATACCGGAACGTCAAGTGGACAAGCCGGCGGTGAATTGCGGTAGAAGGGCGTGCACTAAAGGTATGTAACTTGACCCGTTACATTAGACGAATTGTTGTTAAATTTTGCGAAATCTCATTTGAGGATAAATATGGTGTTGATTGTAGCAACCATGATCGTTATTTGTATTACTAGTCTAAGGGTGACAAAGAACAGTTTGGTAGTCATCATATTGGGGAAATTCCATAAAATGAGCCAAACGGGTCGATTAATTATGTAAAATGTTGTTTTAGTGTTTAGAGAGTCAAAATGAAGATGACAAATCACAAGAGCATTAAGCCATGAGATTGGTAAAGAAAAGCGAGTGATGATAAGCCCGGGATGTTGGGTATAAAATATCATAAGTTTACTAGCTAAATGTAGTAAATTGTGTCAAGTAGGAATGGGTCAAATAAATGCATAACTACTTATATATTTTCTGTCCGCAAGTTAAAGTTTTGGCATGACTATTGTAATAGGCACGTTGGTAATGAAATTACAGACGTATAGGAAAAAGAATCACTAAAAACGGACTTCCGAATCATAAGTTATGGCTATTTTAAATTGGAACTTGATTAAACTTTGAGCTGGGAATCTGCAGCATCAAAGAAATAAACATTCGGTGAAAATCGGGGCTAGGCGTGACGCGAGGCACCTTAGCGTCACGCGGCGCCCCCCCCCCCCCTTCCGGAAATTTTTATTTTTCTTGGTTGTTGACTCATGGAACTTGATTATATTCATTTAAACATTGTCAATACTAACATTTCAAGTGGTTTGACAATTAGGTGATGTTGGAATCTATCCGGAGGGTGATCAAGCAATTGTCGAAGAACCGACCATGATTTTTGAAGCTTCCGCAATGTTTTAAACTTTAATAGACTATGTGTATGGAATGTAAACAAATTGTTAAACAATTTTTGAATGTTTTAACCTAGTCATTAGTTGACTAAGGTTTTTGCTACATATGAACTTGACTTATGAAATCTATGTTAATTAACCATCTTTTGTATAAAATGGTATGAATTATTATTAAATTCAAGTAAAATTAGACGGGTGTTACACAACGTGAGTGTAATCACGATGGTCATAGTCCCTTGTGACTATACCTACTGATTACCACGTTATTTAGGCGTAGTGACGAGTCGTAGTTTCGGCCAAAATGCGTATTCATGCGTATTTTGTATCCAAACTACTCTTGGGTATCAAAACACTTTGTTTTGATATCAAAACCTGTTTTCTAACTTAACTAAACATGTTTCAACATGTTTAGCTCGTCATTTTTAGTTTAGTGCTTATATAGAGTCGTAAGTCAAGTGGTCTAAACAACCGCTTAGACTTTCGAACTAGACCCGTTTGGTCGATCATTAGGATCCGACCAAACATGTTTTGTGACCATAGTTTTATAGGGAATAACCTTCCGAGGTTATACCTTATGGTCACTTCGTTTAAGTAGTCGTATGATAGGTAGTTTATATGCCTTAGGTAAATGACCAAAATGCCCTTTTTACGCATAAATTCATTTTAAGCATATGTAACCTAAATTTTTACATCTAAACTGATTAGGTAACATTATTAGACATGTTAAGGCATATGATACTTTTCATATGACTAGTTAGGTGGTCCGAACGCGTTTTACGCGAACGACGTAAGCTACCTAAACGGGTCGTAATGGGTCGTAAGTACTTAGGTTAGGTTTCGTTTTAGTATATAGGCTTTGTTAAACCATATTACATGAGTCCTATACTCATTTGGTTTACGAAACCTCATTCTATCCGATCTTCCGATTTAGGTCCGATTTATTTACTTGGTTACTTATATTAGGTGCCGATTGATTTCCGTGATCCCTCTAGCTTTGCTTGGTTGTTATTCAAGACTTCTAGCACTACAAATAAAAAGCCATATAGTGGCACACGTTTTTAGTGGCAATTAGATTTTGTGCCATTAATTTAGGTTTTAATGGCACTTTGCTTATGCTACATTTGCTTAGCACAAACTTTTAGTGACACTAGAATTTTATGCCACTAATTAAGGCTTTCAATGGCACTTTACATTTTCATATATGTCACTAAAAAAATATCTTAAGTTTTTCCAATTTCCCTCCAAATCCCCTTTTAATAAAATTTCATCTAAAATTGAACTTTTATGCCATTTTCCCTCTAAACTCAAAAGTTTAATTTTTCAATTCCCTCTAAAGTTAAAGTAACTAATTTTTTTTCACCAAAACCTATTCATCATTTTATCCATCAAAATTAAACTCAAAAATCCTAAACGTAGTGTTCTCCTCCAGCCCACCATTAGGGTTTTACCTAATTTCTCCAAACCTTCGCTCTCCTCACCTTTACTATCAGCAATCCTCTCACGGAACTCCACCAGCCCCTCAATATGTTCAGTTGGGTTTAATTCATCACTCAGGTAACACGAATTTCAGTTTGTCTATCAATTACTCTCCTAAAATCGTAGGTAATTTCTTCTCTTACAATACTTTTTTTTTTGTGAAAATTATTATTTTTTGCATATCGGTTGGATCAGAAGGTAAGATATGGAGCAATCGCATACAGAAATAACATAAAAGGACCAATTACAAGAGCAATCGGTAAGGATATACTTTTCTAGCAGCTTTGATATGTTGGTACATCTATTTGCATTTATGTTCTGTGTATAATGAAGCAATCTAATAAAAAAATTACACATATTTGTTTTATTGATATAAATAAACGTTAATCATACTGATTAATTGACTTAGATTTCTAAGTAATCAACTTATTACACTTCGGAAATTAGTTTGCTAAAATGTTTGTTTGTAGTGATCATGCTTTAAATTGGGTTCTGTGTTTTGCTTTTCCTAACCCCTGATGTTAGCCCCTTTGTAATTTTAAAAACCATGTGTTCACTCTAATAATTAAACAAAATCAGCTACTCCTATGGATTATAATTGTTGAACTATCTTTTGAACAATTATTCATTTAGTTAAGTATTAAAAAAAAAGAACTTTATTCACAATATGTCTTGATGTTAGGGGTGTGAATGTCTGACAAGACCCGAAAACACGACACGAACCTAACACGAAATTCGCGAGTTTGGGTTTAGTCTACACGGGTTCGGGTCAGTTTCCGGTTGAACCCGCGAACCCATTTAGCTAAACGGGTCAGGTTCGGGTCAACCTGGTCGGGTTGGTGGGTTGACCCGTTTAACCCATTTATGTTCGTGAACGTTCGGTAACGTGTTTGTTTATGTTCGACTGTGTTCAATATTTCATTAGTGTTTTTAGTTTTTATATTTTATTTAAATACTTCAAAATTCTGACAAATAAAACATTTGATAAGTGTGAGTATATCATATATTATGTTCATGAACGCTTGTTTGTGTTCGTTTGTTTCCTTTGTGTTCATATACATTAGTTTGTGTCCAATTATGTTCATCAATGATAAAAGTACCCAGGTTGAATTTTTAAATTCAATTTTGTTTTGTTTCTGTGGTTTATTTAAAAAAGAAAATAAAAGGAATGGGCTTTCTTAAGATCTAAGGTTTATAGGTGTTCTAGAATTAACACTTTAGTTTTCAATTGCAAGAGTTAGAATCGCAAAATTAGCCTATAGAAAAGTGATTAAAGTTAGAGATATGTAGTTCTACATATACATTTGAAGTCAATTTCATTGTAAACACTTCCTACTTGCGTTTCATTTTTTATGACTATTTTGGCCATGAAAGTAAGAATTAGAATCAAGGTGGGATTTGTCAAACACTAAAATACTCCACAAAAGTATAGGATCTGGAAAAGTTTACTATTTCCATTTTATCATTGAATAATTAAGGGGTTTTCTTGATATTACTCTTACACTTGTGCATCCAGTCAAATGTTGCATACTTGTTATGATAGATAGGGTATCTTTATTATAAAAGTCAATAGGTTGAATGGTTGATACTTTTTAGTCCCATTAAACATCATGCAAGAATTTATCTATTAGCACTTTTACTAGTGTTTTTTTATACAAAAGACATTTTTTTTATTGTAGTTAATGTGTTTTTTAGATCTAGAGACTGATTGTATCAACCCATACTTGCTAAGCAACCAAAATACAAAGCTCTACATTGGCAAAGTTTATCACTGATTTCTGCTTGTTTCATCTTGTCACACGACAATGAAAATTGTGATCATGACTAGTTCTATATACGCCTTTACAATATATTTTAGCTTTTAATTGTCGTGGTTGGCTATTTTGTTCTAGGTTAATCTTGATGGGCATGAGTCAAAGTAGGATAACTGGATGCAGGTCAAAGCTGAGATCAGTTAGAAATGTGTCATCGGGTATGGGAGTTGGAGTGCGTACGTTGAACCCAACATTTATGTGGTTTTCTCTTTGTTTTAAAGTAACTTTGATGGCTTAATCGTGCTTTTTTTATTATTTGTCATCTATTTTATGGAATCATGACTATAGATTAATCGCACTTACTATATTATCTTTAAATGGTAAGCATTTGTAAGTGCTTTTACTAGAGGTATCTTATGTCACCGCTTTTTATCAATCTTTTTTTAGGTTTGGTCAACATATTAAAGTTAACTGGGCATATGCTAATGGGCAGAGGGGTGACACGTCAGGTAAGTTTTATGTGGTGCTTATCATCAGGTGCTACTATTTTATATTAGTTCGATCTCATGAGATTCATACTTTTGGTTTGTAAGTAACAACATAGTTGTTAGTGATCTTAGCCCTGAGGTTGCTAATTCTATGTTATTTGCATGCTTTTCTGTTTATGCTAGTTTTTATTTCCTTGCTTGGAGGTTTTATTAGATGTTTTTTAACTTTTACACATCTAACAACACAACACTTTAAGCATAATAATTGTTTATATTTTCTAATTAAAATTTTCGTTTAATGGTAATGGAACTTTGTTATTGTTCTGCAGGAGACTTGAAGGAACAACTCTTGAAGGCTTGATTCCTGAGTAGTTACGCCGCTTTGACTAAATTAGAGCACATGTAGGATTATTCAGCAATTTTGTAAAACTAATAGCAATTATGCACTTATTTTTCTTAGTAGACATTTGTTTGTAAACATTTGGAATGTTTGAAAGATGGTCCAACATTTAAATGAAGTGATGATATTATGATTTCCACATTTTTATAGTTTTAGTGTTATTTTATGTTGTAAATAAGTTATAATTTAAAATAATGTAATAAATGTGTGTACTGGCATTTAATTTGATTCGATTTGATTAATTATTGTGCAAAAAAATGCCACTAAAAAGTTTGTAGTGACACAAAAATATGCCACTAAAAGCTAAGTAGTTTGTTGTGACATACTAAAAAAGTGCCACTAAAAGCTTAAAAACTTTGTGCGGCATATAAAAAAACTGCCACTAAAAGGCTTTAGCGTCAGCGCTTCTAGCGGCACTTTTCTTGTGTGCCGCTCATTCCTATAGAGGTCTTTAGTGGCACTTCTTTGGTTTTTTGTGGCACATTTTGTATGACACTACATGACATTTTTTTTTGTAGTGTAGGCATTCTCAAGTGAGTACATAGTCCCCTCTTTTACTGTTTTCAAATGTTTTGGGGTGAAATATGTGTACCTATTTGTTATGTTCATGATTTCAAAAGTAAAATTGATTATACATATTAGTACTTTTCTTTTGATAAACTGAATGATTATTTATGGTTTAAACTCAAATGTTTCAAAGATTATAAAATTAATTGTTGGATAGTACTTATTTTATGTTCACCAGACCGGTTGGTAGTATGATATAGCGCTATAGGATTTGACACCCCATTCATGTTGTCATGGAATGTCAGAAACCGATATTTTATCCAAATAGGGATTGCCTCTGTGGTATTTCTATAGTCTCAAAGGTGTATCTTGATACACTTAGGTCTGAATGAATTCTTAAATCACATTTTTATTGTAAATTTCGTTATACTCCCAAAAGTATAGTTTGATATGCTCTCATGTGTGATATTGTACAAAACCAACATATATATTTTGTTAATTATTAAAACATAGTTTGATATGTTATTTATAAAACCAAAACATAATTTAATATGTTATTTATAAAACCAAAACATAGTTTAATATGTTATTTATAAAACCAAAACATAGTTTAATATTGTCACACCCCGACCGCGTAAAACAACAAAGCGCGGCGGAAACATCGGGGCGTGTTGCAACAGAATTAATGTTTCATAACCATGGATACCAAAAAGTGTTTCGTTTTATTAAACATTGAATAATTACATTGTCTTGAAATCTAAATACACTATTTAAACATAGTCTATCATTGTTATTGAGTCACTAAGGCCTTGTCCAGTCCTATGTGAGCATGCATCTTATCAATCGATATCATTCAACAATACCTGAAACATATGTGAAAACGAGGTCAGCAAAGAAGTGCTGGCGAGTACATAGGTTTTGTAGGAGTGTCGAAATCATGGCTAGTTTAGACGTTGCAATACTTTATTTAAAAACCTTGTTTTGAAAAGAGTATAATATTGCAACTTAATTAACCAACTCAAATCAAGCGGGTTATAATTTGTAAAACCTCGTAGCCATGACTCTTAACCCAAAAACATTTGTTTTAGTAAATTATTTGAAAAACAATGATAAGTTCAGGTGATATGTATAAATAAGAGAATAATGCATGATTAAATGAATAACCATGTAAAATGAGTTTGTATAAGATAAGTTGTTTGTAAATAAATGTCTTGTGAAAAGTATGTTACTTGTATAAAATGTTCTATGTCTCAAACTGAAATGATTCAAATAACGCTACAATATGTAATACCATACAAACACTTATATATAGGAAGTACCAGCGGCGTATCCACCATGCTTGTATCATATTCCACACGCATTGTTACTTAATCACTTAATCCAAACCAAACCACCAAAGTAATGTTCATGCCCAAATGTAAATCATGTAATATGTATAACCAAAATAATATCGTATATCGCTTTGAACCCAATTGTTAACCCAATCGTTAAAACATCATGTGAAAACCAATCGTAAATCGTTTAATTCGTTTTAGGTCGTGAAACTACTTATAAGGTCGTCTCGCTAATAACATTCAAACCTTCGTGACTTTCATCGCTTCTCGTTTTCGTCGCTTCTCGTTTTCGTATTAACAAACCTCCATAGGGTAAATTAATAATTACAGATTCAGTCGCTACCTACCATACCCACACATAACCACGGGTGTAGTAAATAACGGGATTTGTCAGATCCTATGGTACCATAACCTAATACTGGTCGGCTTGATCATTGCTAATGAATGTCATTTGTTATGTAACTACAACCAACAAGTTTGTTCACTTTATGAAATCGTTATTAGTTTTGTATAAATCGTCTTAATCGTTTTTGAAACCATCGTTATAACATCGAAAACATTTAGCACATATGAGTCACCCCAAAACAATTGAAAGCAGTAAAATAGGGGAATAATGTACTCGCCTGATAATGCTTGGAGGTCTTGAACAACAACCAAACAAAGCTAGAGGGAGCACGGAATCAGTCGGCAATCTAAAACTATATAAATAAACCGGACTTAAATCGGGAGATCGGATAGAATGAGGCTTGGTAAACCAAATGAGTATTGGAACTCATATGATATGGTTTAACAAGGCCTACATACTACATTGAGACTAACCTAAGTGCTTTCGACCCATCGCGACCCATTAAGGTAACTTATGCTACTTTAACGCGTCGTGCGCGTGAAACGCGTTCGGACCGTCTAACTAGTCCTATGACAAGTGTTATATGCCTAAATATGTTACATAATCAGTTATGTGACAAAAGTTTAGGTTACATATGCTTAATTACCAATTATAAATGAAAAGGGTATTCTGGTAATTTACCTAAGGCATATAAACTACCTATCATACAACTACTCAAATGATGTGACCATAGGGTATAACCTCGGAAGGTTATTCCCTACCTACTATGGTCACCTACTGTATTTGGTCGGATCCTAATGATCGACCAAATGGGTCGAGTTCGAAGGTATAGGCGATTTATTAGATCGCCTACCCTACGACCCTAGACAACGTGGTAATCAGTGGGCATAGTCCCAAGGGACTATAACCAACGTGATTACACTCACGTTGCGAAGTTCAAACGAACTTCGCATTGACCATTACTGGTCAACGCTGAAAGTCAAACAAAGTTTGACTTTCTGACTCGAAAAGCAGTAAAATAAGGAAAAGAACGAAAGAATACTTACGAAGGGTCCCCGAATGCTAATCCCGATCCAAGAACTCAGGTATGAAACAATGGTTTCAACTTAGAGCTCTCAAAATCAGAATTCTTGTAAGAAATGAGGTTGGGGTGATGGGGTATTTATAGGAATACCCGAACCGTTAAGATCGTTTGTCGAAAATCGTGCCTTAATCATGTCCGTACAAGTGTCGGAAGGTTATGGTGACTAAATTGACACTAACCATAGGGAATCAACACTTGGCAAGGGATAAGGGAGTGGATAACAGCTGTAAACAGCTGTCGATACATCGAATCCGGTCCCGAAAATGCGAAAAATGAGTTTTCTGCATGTTTCTGCCCAGAATAGGCAGTCGCGTAGCGCGACGGTGAGGGCCTAGGCAGTCGCGCTACGCCACTGACCCCCCAGTTTCAGAAAAGTTTCAAAATTTACAGTTTTGGTCCCTGTTGTGTTTTAAGCCCTTTTTCGATGCGTTTGAGCCCCGTTGACCTCATTTCAAGGCTCTAAAATGAAGTTAAAGTATAGGGAACTCAAAACATACTCAAAAATATGCCGGATGATGGTTCGTTTGGTCGTACGAACGCGATGTTCGCTTAATTACGACGGAATGCGCATAAGCGCGAAAAACGATCCAAAAGACGCGACGAATGGATTTTTCTTAAGGCGAACACTAAAATAAAATGTAGTCATGCTTACATAAATTTTTGGATGTCCAGATGTATTCAGAACGTAAGTTATGCGCGAAAATGCAAACTTGTGCACTTTTTGACACTTTTAGTCCCTGAATGACACAAAAGTTTATTTTAGCATACCGAACACCTCAAAGCCTATTTCTAAGCTATGTGAAGGATATTTATGGTATGTTTAACTTATGGTCATGTTCCGGAATGTCTGTTACAGTTCAAATTGGCATACTTTCGCAGTTTGTCAACTTTAGTCCCTGTAAGCGATTAAACTTTGATTTCACCACACCAAACCTTCCAAAACTTATATCTAAGTTATGTAAAGGTTATTTAAGGTATGTTAAGCCTATTTCACTATTCCAGAGTGTTCGTTGGATTAAACTGGTTATATTTACGCATCAGAGCGCGTATAACCCTCCAGAAAGTGATTTAAAGCTTAAAATCAAACAAAAGTTGATATGTGTAAAAGATACACATAATTTTACAAATCCCAAGTATGAAATATAATATTTCATTGGTTTGGTATTTGTTTGATGGCCGTGGAGGCACAGGTGTTACAGTCTCCCCTACTTTAGGAAATTTCGTCCCGAAATTTATTTAGAGGAAACTTGTGAGAGCTTGGAAATATGAAGTTGAAAAGATCGAACAACATTGGTTAGGATTCTTGAACTTCTAGTAACCTTAATAACATTATGTTTGCAATGTAAGAGGGACACTTATATACAAGTATATGAAGCGTCATTGGTGCGTCCACCGTACCTCCATTACATCGTTCTCATTTCGTTATTGTTGTCACTATCGGTTCTTACACATAATAAATCTTACTGTGTTTCTGTGCACTAAATTTCATAATTATGTACGCGTCCATAATCAGACAATTCTTTGCACAATTCACACAGTCTATTTTATAGTGTGTAGGGGAAAACCAAATGAACAAACCGGTGATGAGTGTGACTAGACCGCCATAGAGTCCTTTTAATTAAATCGATAAATGATCTAAATAGACTATCAAGGAGTCTGTTCAGCTACATCACTAGATGTCGTTCTCTAACCAAATTGTGAATCAATCTTTTTTACTAGACTACTAAGAGGGTCTCTTATGAATCATGGAGTGGTACTATATAACCCAAGGGTCTTAACTACCAGGTAGAAGCCCCTAAGGATTTAAGGTAGTACCTTTTGAATATCCTACTATGAATCTCTCATATGAAGATATGAAAGATTCTATGAGGATTTGGAAAATCGTAACACACAAAAACATAGAGGAGAACACATAAACACATATCATATAACCACAAAATTGTTCGTTAATTTGTCTTGTAAATTGCGTACATGCATTTAAAGTACACTAGGAATCCATTCCGTGAATTTCATTTGGTACTTTAAACGTTATCAAGAATCCAACTATAAAGATAGAAAGATTCAAAAAGAAAATTCGATTTCGATTACTAGGAACCGAAGTGTTCGAATTAGGGTACATAAGGAATCCGATTAAGGACTCTGATTTGAATGATAATCATCCACAAGGATCTAATTGTAAAGATAAAAAGATCCCATATGAATTTTAGAAGTTGAAGATGTTTTGAAATCTTGCACGGGATGTGCTTAAGTCAAAACATGAAGTAAAATGCTTATGAAGTTGAGATGCCTGATATGTCAAGGCGACATATGAAGCGGAATTTGAAGGTTAAGTCAATGTATGAGGAAAATATTTTTGAAAACTATGCATGGGGTTCTTTTAAGAAAAATGTGTTTAACGTTTTTGAAACCTTATATATAATATTTTTTTTTTTGAAATCATAAAGTAGGTGTAATAGGTAGATATATTTACAAAAATGTTTTAAAGTCATGCGAAATGAATTTTGAAATTATGTATAAGGTTTTTGAAAGACATGAATGATGCTTTTCGAAATCATGCACTTGATCAGAAAATGTATTGTGTTAATATTGTCTTCAGACTATATGAAATATTTTGAAATTAGAAAGGTTGGTTTTGATAACATGGCCAATGTTTTTGAAATAACACAGACAATGCATCTAGAAAAATTGTTTTCAAACTATATGAAATGTTTTGAGATCATGAAGATTGTTTTGAAATACTGGTACTGTGTATGTTGAAAAATCAAAACGTAATGGGTATGAGATTTGAAAATACCCTTAGTTATCTAACCAAGGATTTAAAGGCACAGATGTGCGAAAAGCACGATTACTCATAATGTCACTTAATTTTCTGTACTTTGTTTCTTAGAGTGAAACGAGTACTTAAAATTTTTGAGGGAATCATGAGCAATCATTTGAAAGAGAGAAATCACAAGAGTAGTTTGTAAGGTACATAGTTCCTTGATGTAGGTATCATAGGAAAAGCCATACACTCCTAGCAGGAGGTTGAGCTGGTTGGTTGGGGACTGCTTTACCATTGTGAGCGACCATGGTGAAGTTCTGAGAAGCCTTTCGCTTCTTTGACTTCTTAGGGGATCGTTCATCCATGGTCTTTGATTCCTCGATTGGTTTATTGGCTGATGGTGTTGTCACCTGACTAGGTCCTGCCTGTCTTGGTGACTCTTGAGTGGCTTCATCCTGGAGATGATACATGGCAGTAGCTAATTCAACAGTCTTCAGGGCTACTTCGCCTATTCGCTGAGCGAATTTTGGCTGCTTGCTCAGATATCTGGGCGTCATCGTGATGAAGAGACATTCTTGAAGAAAAAGAAAGGCATAGGGAGAAACAGGTGAAAGATTATTGGACAATCAAAACAGAATGATAACGCATGAAGATTGCGATCATTTGTTTGTTACCTAAGGCAAACAAATGAGACGGTGACTGATCAAAGTAAATGGGTCAAAAATAATGTATCGCGAAGACATGCTCGCCTAATAAGTGAACACTCATCCCAAGAATTCCCAGGTAAGCACAACTGGTCTCGCGTCTGATGAGATGTATACGAAGTGCTTGCCTAGCCAGAAAACCCAGAATACAGGCATTCACCCTTCCAGTTTGCACGTGTTCACATTATTTAAAACCCAAAACCTTGACGAAGTTTTGAAAACTCAAAGGGGTTCAAAACCATATAATAGAGAGTTCAAAACCTTACAATAGAGGGTTCAAAACCTAGTAATCAATCATCCTAGAACAGATGATTAGTTTTCAAAGCGGTTTTGAAATTTATGTTCTTGTTGTGGTCGTCACCTAAGGATAGGTGACGGTATTGTTTTATGACTAAACGCAAGTAAACTCGCGTTAGGGTCCTAAGAAGGTTATAGACTAGGTCAAAGCATTACTAATTACTAATAACCTAATTCCCTATAACCATTGGCTCTGATACCATCTTTTCTGTCACACCCCGACCGCGTAAAACAACAAAGCGCGGCGGAAACATCGGGGCGTGTTGCAACAGAATTAATGTTTCATAACCATGGATACCAAAAAGTGTTTCGTTTTATTAAACATTGAATAATTACATCGTCTTGAAATCTAAATACACTATTTAAACATAGTCTATCATTGTTATTGAGTCACTAAGGCCTTGTCCAGTCCTATGTGAGCATGCATCTTATCAATCGATATCATTCAACAATACCTGAAACATATGTGAAAACGAGGTCAGCAAAGAAGTGCTGGCGAGTACATAGGTTTTGTAGGAGTGTCGAAATCATGGCTAGTTTAGACGTTGCAATACTTTATTTAAAAACCTTGTTTTGAAAAGAGTATAATATTGCAACTTAATTAACCAACTCAAATCAAGCGGGTTATAATTTGTAAAACCTCGTAGCCATGACTCTTAACCCAAAAACATTTGTTTTAGTAAATTATTTGAAAAACAATGATAAGTTCAGGTGATATGTATAAATAAGAGAATAATGCATGATTAAATGAATAACCATGTAAAATGAGTTTGTATAAGATAAGTTGTTTGTAAATAAATGTCTTGTGAAAAGTATGTTACTTGTATAAAATGTTCTATGTCTCAAACTGAAATGATTCAAATAACGCTACAATATGTAATACCATACAAACACTTATATATAGGAAGTACCAGCGGCGTATCCACCATGCTTGTATCATATTCCACACGCATTGTTACTTAATCACTTAATCCAAACCAAACCACCAAAGTAATGTTCATGCCCAAATGTAAATCATGTAATATGTATAACCAAAATAATATCGTATATCGCTTTGAACCCAATCGTTAACCCAATCGTTAAAACATCATGTGAAAACCAATCGTAAATCGTTTAATTCGTTTTAGGTCGTGAAACTACTTATAAGGTCGTCTCGCTAATAACATTCAAACCTTCGTGACTTTCATCGCTTCTCGTTTTCGTCGCTTCTCGTTTTCGTATTAACAAACCTCCATAGGGTAAATTAATAATTACAGATTCAGTCGCTACCTACCATACCCACACATAACCATGGGTGTAGTAAATAACGGGATTTGTCAGATCCTATGGTACCATAACCTAATACTGGTCGGCTTGATCATTTCTAATGAATGTCATTTGTTATGTAACTACAACCAACAAGTTTGTTCACTTTATGAAATCGTTATTAGTTTTGTATAAATCGTCTTAATCGTTTTTGAAACCATCGTTATAACATCGAAAACATTTAGCACATATGAGTCACCCCAAAACAATTGAAAGCAGTAAAATAGGGGAATAATGTACTCGCCTGATAATGCTTGGAGGTCTTGAACAACAACCAAACAAAGCTAGAGGGAGCACGGAATCAGTCGGCAATCTAAAACTATATAAATAAACCGGACTTAAATCGGGAGATCGGATAGAATGAGGCTTGGTAAACCAAATGAGTATTGGAACTCATATGATATGGTTTAACAAGGCCTACATACTACATTGAGACTAACCTAAGTGCTTTCGACCCATCGCGACCCATTAAGGTAACTTATGCTACTTTAACGCGTCGTGCGCGTGAAACGCGTTCGGACCGTCTAACTAGTCCTATGACAAGTGTTATATGCCTAAATATGTTACATAATCAGTTATGTGACAAAAGTTTAGGTTACATATGCTTAATAACCAATTATAAATGAAAAGGGTATTCTGGTAATTTACCTAAGGCATATAAACTACCTATCATACAACTACTCAAACGATGTGACCATAGGGTATAACCTCGGAAGGTTATTCCCTACCTACTATGGTCACCTACTGTATTTGGTCGGATCCTAATGATCGACCAAATGGGTCGAGTTCGAAGGTATAGGCGATTTATTAGATCGCCTACCCTACGACCCTAGACAACGTGGTAATTAGTGGGCATAGTCCCAAGGGACTATAACCAACGTGATTACACTCACGTTGCGAAGTTCAAACGAACTTCGCATTGACCATTACTGGTCAACGCTGAAAGTCAAACAAAGTTTGACTTTCTGACTCGAAAAGCAGTAAAATAAGGAAAAGAACGAAAGAATACTTACGAAGGGTCCCCGAATGCTAATCCCGATCCAAGAACTCAGGTATGAAACAATGGTTTCAACTTAGAGCTCTCAAAATCAGAATTCTTGTAAGAAATGAGGTTGGGGTGATGGGGTATTTATAGGAATACCCGAACCGTTAAGATCGTTTGTCGAAAATCGTGCCTTAATCATGTCCGTACAAGTGTCGGAAGGTTATGGTGACTAAATTGCCACTAACCATAGGGAATCAACACTTGGCAAGGGATAAGGGAGTGGATAACAGCTGTAAACAGCTGTCGATACATCGAATCCGGTCCCGAAAATGCGAAAAATGAGTTTTCTGCATGTTTCTGCCCAGAATAGGCAGTCGCGTAGCGCGACGGTGAGGGCCTAGGCAGTCGCGCTACGCCACTGACCCCCCAGTTTCAGAAAAGTTTCAAAATTTACAGTTTTGGTCCCTGTTGTGTTTTAAGCCCTTTTTCGATGCGTTTGAGCCCCGTTGACCTCATTTCAAGGCTCTAAAATGAAGTTAAAGTATAGGGAACTCAAAACATACTCAAAAATATGCCGGATGATGGTTCGTTTGGTCGTACGAACGCGATGTTCGCTTAATTACGACGGAATGCGCATAAGCGCGAAAAACGATCCAAAAGACGCGACGAATGGATTTTTCTTAAGGCGAACACTAAAATAAAATGTAGTCATGCTTACATAAATTTTTGGATGTCCAGATGTATTCAGAACGTAAGTTATGCGCGAAAATGCAAACTTGTGCACTTTTTGACACTTTTAGTCCCTGAATGACACAAAAGTTTATTTTAGCATACCGAACACCTCAAAGCCTATTTCTAAGCTATGTGAAGGATATTTATGGTATGTTTAACTTATGGTCATGTTCCGGAATGTCTGTTACAGTTCAAATTGGCATACTTTCGCAGTTTGTCAACTTTAGTCCCTGTAAGCGATTAAACTTTGATTTCACCACACCAAACCTTCCAAAACTTATATCTAAGTTATGTAAAGGTTATTTAAGGTATGTTAAGCATATTTCACTATTCCGGAGTGTTCGTTGGATTAAACTGGTTATATTTACGCATCAGAGCGCGTATAACCCTCCAGAAAGCGATTTAAAGCTTAAAATCAAACAAAAGTTGATATGTGTAAAAGATACACATAATTTTACAAATCCCAAGTATGAAATATAATATTTCATTGGTTTGGTATTTGTTTGATGGCCGTGGAGGCACAGGTGTTACAAATATGTTATTTATAAGACCAAAGCATAGTTTAATATGTTATTAATAAAACCAAAGTATACTTTTGATATACTACTGAATATTATTATTTTGATGACTAAAGTATATTTAATATACTATTTGTTTAACGATTTTGGAAAACTGAAATATATTTTAATATATTACTTATTCGACTTTCTTAAAACCAAAGTATATTTATATATATATATTACAAACCTTTTTCTCAAAATGTTGTTTTACAAACAACATATTTTATATAAACTCATTTTACTTGATTATTTATTTACCTATGCATTATTCTGTTATATCATCTGATTTCTTATAAATTTTAGTATGATTTATAAAAGAAAATATTTTAAGGTTCATGACTATTTTTGATTAAATATATTTTTTTTAAAACTTACAAGTCATGGATCCTATTATAATAAAACCTATGTATCTCACAGGCATTTTTATGCCGGCGTACCTATTTTTACACATGTTTCAGGTACTGTTATGTGATGATTGTTGATGCATGCTATACATAGGATGGACTCATGCCTTAGCGACTTTAAAACTTGAAAGATAATATTTGTATTTATCTGATTTGTAGTAAAACAATGAGTTCAATAATTCAATAAAACGAAACTATTTAATCCATGGTTGTGAAACAATGATTCTGTTACAACACTCCCCGACGTTTCCACCACGATTTGTTGTTTTACGTGGTCGTGGTGTGACAACAATGACGTCGTTAATGGTACGTTTCTTGTGAATAACCTTTACGCTTTGATTCTATTTGATACTGGTGCCGATAGAAGTTTTGTGTCCGTGGAATTTGAATCTTTATTAAATTGTGCACGCTCTAAGTTACCTAAGTCGTTTTCGATGGAGATTGCCGATGGGAAGCCTATTCTAGTTGATTCTATTCTCTGTGGTTGTTCTTTGATCCTTAACGACCACGTGTTTACTATTGATCTAATACCCATGCAATTGGGTAGTTTTGATGTCATAATCGGCATGGATTGGTTGTGTAAGAACCATGCCGAGATTGCATGTCACAAGAAGTTTGTTTGTCTACCTCTTCCATCCGGTGATGTTTTGCATGTCTATGGAGACCGACCTTCGAAAGGACTAAGGCTAATGTCGTGCACTCAAGCGAACAGATGCTTACGTAAACAGAACTTTGCCTTCTTGGCTCACGTGGTGGAACAAAAGGGCAAAGGGAAGAACATAAGTGACGTTCCAGTAGTGTGTGATTTCCCTGATGTCTTTCCTGAAGATCTTCCTGGTCTTCCTCCTCCTAGATCCGTTGATTTTCCCATTGATCTCAAACCTGGTGCGACTCCTATCGCCAAGGCCCCGTATCGACTTGCACCTTCCGAGATGCAAGAGTTATCCAACCAACTACAAGAACTACTCGACAAGGGATTCATTCGTCCAAGTACCTCTCCGTGGGGTGCTCCCGTGCTATTCTTCAAGAAGAAATATGGTTCGTTTCGAATGTGTATCGACTACCGTGAACTTAATAAGCTTACCGTTAAGAATCGTTATCCTCTCCCTCGTATCGATGATCTATTTGACCAACTTCAAGGCGCCTCCTGTTTCTCGAAGATCGACCTTCGTTCTGGTTATCATCAGCTTCGTGTACTCGAAGATGATGTACCCAAAACCGCTTTTCGTACTCGTTATGGACACTACGAGTTCGTGGTCATGCCTTTTGGATTAACTAACGCACCCGCTGTGTTCATGGATCTCATGAATCGTGTTTGTAAACCCTATTTGGATCGTTTTGTGATAGTCTTTATTGATGATATTCTCATTTATTCTAAATCTAAGGCTAATCATGCTCGTCATTTACGCTTGATGCTTGAACTCCTACGTGGGGAACGTTTGTATGCTAAATTTTCTAAGTGTGAGTTTTAGATTGATGAAGTCCAATTCCTTGGTCATGTCGTTAGTAAGCAACGTATTCATGTTGACCCGTCTAAAATTGAAGCTGTAAAGAATTGGAGTACGCCTAAGTCTGCATCTGAGATTCGTTCTTTTCTAGGATTGGCGGGTTATTACCGCTGATTCATATCGGACTTTTCTAAGATCGTCGTCCCTCTTACTTCGTTGACTCAAAAAGAGAGAGCTTTTTCTTGGGGACCCGAGCAAGAGGAATCTTTTCAGACTCTTAAGACCCTTTTGTGTAACGCTCCTGTTCTTACTCTCCCCGATGGGAATGACGATTTTGGGGTATATTGTGATGCCTCGAACCGTGGCTTGGGCTGTGTGCTCATGCAGCGGGACAAGGTCATTGCTTATGCCTCTCGTCAACTCAAGGTACATGAGAAAAACTATACTCCTCATGATCTGGAGCTTGGTGCAGTTGTATTTGCGTTAAAGATCTGGCGACACTACCTGTATGGTACAAAGTGTGTGGTTTTCACCGACCATAAGAGCCTTCAAAATATCTTTGACCAAAAAGAACTGAACATGCGATAGAGACGTTGGGTAGAATTGCTTAACGACTATGACTGCGAAATTCGCTATTATCCTGGCAAGGCGAATGTAGTGGCGGATGCTCTTAGTCGTAAAACTCATTTTAAGGCTATTCGTATCTCTAGTGATCTGCATGCTTGTATTCGTGAAGCTCAGTATTCGTCAGCTAATAAAGGTAGTCTATATGTAGAAGTTCTTGGCGCTAACGTGAATCAACTCGAAACTAAATCTGATGGTCTTCAGTACTATCTCAATCGCATCTGGGTGCCAGATCACGATAACCTTCGTGAACTCATTATGAATGAGGCTCATAAGTCTCGTTACTCTATTCATCCAGGTGCCGATAAGATGTACCATGATCTGCGTATGACTTATTGGTGGCCTGGTATGAAGAAGGACATTGCTGTATATGTTTCTAAATGCCTTACTTGCTCGAAGGTTAAGGCCGAACATCAACGTCCTTCTGGACTCTTAGAACAACCCGAAATCCCAGTTTGGAAATGGGATAGCATTGTTATGGACTTTGTTACCAAACTACCCCATACACCGTTTGGTCACGATAGTATCTGGGTGATTGTTGATCGTTTGACCAAATCAGCCCACTTTCTTCCTATTCGCGAAGATTATAAAGTGGAGAAACTTGCTCGAATCTATACCGATGAGATTATATGTTGTCATGGCATACCTCTTGACATAATCTCAGACCGTGATGGTCGCTTTACTTCACGTCTTTGGCAAACTTTTCAATCCGCTATGGGTTCTCATTTGAATCTTAGCACGGCCTTTCATCCTCAAACGGATGGACAGACCAAGCGTACTATTCAGACCCTAGAGGATATGCTCCGTTCTTGTGTCATCGACTTTGGTGGTAACTGGGATGTACATTTACCATTGATTGAGTTCTCGTACAAAAACAGCTATCATTCCAGTATTCAGATGGCTCCTTTAGAAGCTTTGTATGGCCGCAAGTGCCGATCTCCTCTCAGCTGGCATGAGATTGGTGACAAGCAGTTTACTTGCCCTGAAATCATTCAAGAGACAACGGATAAGATTCTTCAGATCCATGATAACTTGATCAAGGCTAGGAGCAGACAAAAGAGCTATGCTGATAAAAGGCGCAAGCCTCTAGAATTTGATGTTGGTGACCGAGTTCTTCTCAAGGTATCTCCCTGGAAGGGAGTAGTTCGTTTTGGTAAGAAGGGAAAGCTTGCTCCTTGCTATGTGGGTCCTTTCACGATACTTGAAAGGATTGGCAAGGTAGTGTACAGACTCGACCTACCACAGGAACTAAATAACGAGCATCCAGTGTTCCACGTGTCTAACCTACGTAAATTTCTAGCCGACGAAGAACTGCACGTTCCCCTTGAAGACTTGCAAATAAATGAAGCTGTAAACTTTGTGGAGAAACCGATCGAAATCATGGATCAAGGTGTCAAGCGACTGAGGCGCAGCAAAATTCCCATAGTCAAGGTTCGATGGGAAGGAAAGCGTGGCGCTGAATTCACTTGGGAACTGAAAAGTGAAATGAAGTCCAAGTATCCGCAGCTCTTCGAGCAGTCTTCTTCTTAGATTTCGGGGACGAAATCTCCTAAAGGAGGGGAGACTGTAACGTCTGCGTCCCTAGACTATTACCTATTTGACACTTTTAGTCCCTAAACTATGTGATATTTGATACTTGATGAATCTTATGCTATGAAACTAAGGAAACTATGATGCTTGATACTTGGAGACTATGATACTATGACACTACGGAAACTATGATTCTATGATAATAGGATTCTATGAGACTTGATTCTATGATACTATGATTCTATGAGACTTGATTCTATTGTGACAACTGTGTTCTGTAATCGATGTATAATGTAAAACAATGTTGATTATCAATAAAATAATGTGCTTTGGTGTTATTATATGTGTTTTGGTGTTATTATGTGTGTATTTGTGTTTGATGATTTTATGATTTTATTCGTTTCCGATTTCAAGCTTTAAATCGCTTTCTAGAAGGTTATACCCAAACTGGTGCGTAAACGCAGTCAGTTTAACGCAAAAAACACTCCGGAATAGTGACATAGGCTTAACATACCTTAAATAACCTCCACATGACTTAGAAATAAGCTTTGGATGGTTTGGTGTGTTGAAATCAAGTTTGTTCGATCGTATGGACTATTTGTGTCAAACTGTGAAACTATATCGATTTGTATAGTAAAGAACATTCTGGAACTTGATCATAAGTTAAACATACCCTAAATATCCTTTACATAGCTTAGAAATAGGCTTTGAGGGGTTCGGTATGCTAAAATAAACTTTATTGATCAATAGGGACTAAAAGCGTCAAAAAATGCACAAGTTTGCATTTTCGCGCATATCCTACGTTCTGAATATATCCGGACATCCACAAATTTATGTAATCATTAAAATATTTTATTTTAGTGATTGGCTTGATAAAATTCCATTCGTCGCATAATTTGGATCGTTTTTGCGTTCGTTACGACTTCCGTCGTAATTAACCGAATAACGCAACCGTACGACCAAACGAGCCGACATCCGAGATATTTTTGAGCATGTTTTGAGTTCCCTATACTTTAACTTCATTTTAGAGCCTTGAAATGGGGTTAACAGGGTTTAAACGCATCGAAAAAGGCCTTAAACATGTGCTGGGACCATTTCTGCCATTTTTTCAAACTTTTCTGGATCTGGCACCTGGTGGCGCTGCGCCACCACCATCTACCTATCCCGTGGCGCGGCGCGAGCAACTGATCTGGACAAAAACTTGAATTTTAGCATTTTTCAGCTATAGGATTGAACTTGGGGGTCTTTTTTGTAACTTTTTCAATACCATTTGCAGGTTTTGGGGCACCCCTAGTATTACAAATCAATGGGCATGAGGTGTACGGCCAAGATCGAAGCTCATTTCCCGATAAACGATCCTAACGGTGGTCCATTTCCTATAAATAGCCACCATAGTTCTTTGCAATCTTCACACAAAAATCTGATCTATTTGCTCTAAGTTGAGGCTTAGCACCTCATACCTGAACAAGTTGATCTAGATTTTCCATTCTTGGACCCTTTGTAAGTCCTTATTCGTTCTTGTTTCGTTTTTCAAGCATGAAAGTCAAACAGAGTTTGACTTTCAGTTTTGACCAGTCAGTGGTCAACACAAAGTTCATTTGAACTTTGCAATGTGAGTGTAATCACGATGGTTATAGTCCCTTGTGACTATACCTACTGATTACCACGTTGACTAGGCATAGTGACGAGTCGTAGTTTCGGCCAGAATGCGTATTTATGCGTATTTTGTAACCAAACTACTCTTGGGGTATCAAAACCGTTTGTTTTGATACCAAAACCTATTTTCTAACTTAACTAAACATGTTTTAGCATGTTTAGCTCGTCACTTTTAGATTAGTGCTTGTGTAGAGTCGTAAGTCAAGCGGACTAAACACCCGCTTAGACTTTCGAACTCGACCCGTTTGGTCGATCATTAGGATCCGACCAAACATGTTTAGTGACCATAGTTGCATAGGGAATAACCTTCCGAGGTTATACCTTATGGTCACTTAGGTTTAATTAGTTGTATGATAGGTTGTTTATATGCCTTAGGTAAATGACCAAAAGGCCCTTTTCATGCATAATTGGTAATTAAGCATATGTAACCTAAACTTTTGTCCCTTAATTGATTGTACAACATGTTTAGGCATATAATACTTGTCATAGGACTAGTTAGACGTCTCGAACGCGCATTTGCGCGCACGACGCATTAAGGTAGCATAAGCTACCTTAATGGGTCGAAAGCACTTAGGCTAGGTTCTGATCTAGAATGTAGACTTTGTTAAGCCATATCACATGAGTTCCAACACTCATTTGGTTTACAAGACCTCATTCTATCCGATCTTCTGATTTAGGCGTCTATTGTTTGACTAGTGATTCGATTACTAGGTGCTGCTTGATTTCTCTGGTTTACTTGAGTTGTTGAAGTTCTATTGATTGAGGATACTTTGCACTTCAAGTGAGTACATAGTTCCCCTATTTTACTGTTTTCAATTGTTTTGGGGTGATTCATATGTATCAAAATGATTTTCGATATTATCACAATGATTTCAAAAACGATTAAGATGGTTTATACTAAACTAATAACGATTTTGATAATGTGAACGAACTTGTTGGTTGTAGTTACATAACGAATGATATTCATTAATTTTGGCCGAACCGACCAGTATTAGGTTATGGTACCATAGGATCTGACAAATCCCGTTATCAGACTGCACCCATGGTTATGTGTGGGTTAGGTGGGTAATGACTGAATCTGTGATTGTTAACTTACCCTTTGGTGGTTTGTTAATGCGAGAAGCGAGATAGTCGAGTCACGAA
This sequence comes from Helianthus tuberosus, assembly GCA_030545235.1. Lineage (NCBI taxonomy): Eukaryota > Viridiplantae > Streptophyta > Magnoliopsida > Asterales > Asteraceae > Helianthus > Helianthus tuberosus. The sequence goes on along the minus strand of JARYGA010022604.1, from coordinate 1,584 downwards.
GGTTTGAATGTTATTAGCGAGACGACCATAAAATAGTTTTCACAATTAAAACGAGGATGATTTAAACGACTTAAACGAGTTAAACGATTTGGAAACGTGTTAAACGAGTTAACGATAGTTAAACGATTTGAACAAGTTAAACGAGTTGGATAAACGATTGGTTTTTGGTTAAGTGTATAGATAACGGGACAGGTGTAATGTGGTGAAAACATGGTGGATACGCCGCTGGTACTTCTTATATATAAGTGTTTTCAACATATTACATACCGTGACGTTATTTAGTTCACTTGGGTAAACGATTTTAAAATGATGTCACATAACGATGTTTTCGAAAGGATATAAACCATACGAGTTTTATTAACGAGTTAATACGAGATGTTTTACAATTTGGTTTACTTTAACAAATGTTTTTGGGTTAAGAATCATGGCTACGAGGTTTTATAAATTATAACACGCTTGATTTGAGTTGGTTAATTAAGTTGCAATGTTATACTCTTTTCAAAACAAGGTTTTTAATAAAGTATTGCAATATGTAAACTAGCCATGATTCCGATACTCTAATAAAACCTATGTACTCGCCAGCATTTCTTTGCTGACTTTGTTTTTACATATGTTTCAGGTGATGTTGCTTGATGTTGATTGCTAGGATTCATGAGTCACATAGGATCTGGACGAGGCCTTAGTGACATAATAACAGTGATAGTCGATATGTAACTTGTTTGTTTCGTGTTAAAACAATGTAAATTACTCATCAAATAAATAAAACGAAACTCTTTTTGTACCCATGGTTGTGAAATGATAATTCTGTTACAACACTCCCCGACGTTTCCGCCACGATTTGTTGTTTTACGTGGTCGGGGTGTGACAGAAGAGTTGGTATCAGAGCCAATGGTTATAGGGAATTAGGTTATTAGTAATGCTTTGACCTAGACTATAACTTTCTAGGACCCCAACGCAAGTTGATTTGCGTTTAGATTTTAAAACAAAATCTTCACCTACCCTTAGGTGATAACCACAACGAGAACACAAATTTCAAATCTACTTCGAAAATTAATCATCCGTTCTAGGATGATTGATTACTAGGTTTTGAACCCTCTGTTATAAGGTTTTGAACCCTTCCAGTTTGACTCATATTTGGTTTAGTGCCTTCTGAGTTTTCAAAATCTCGTCAAAGTTTGGGTCTAAATAATGTGAACACGTGCAAACTGGAAGAGTGAATGCCTGTATCCTGAGTTTTCTATCTAAGGCTAGCGTGTTCGTACAAATCCACTCTAGAGTGTTCACTTATTGGCTAGCATGTCTTCGCGATACATTATTTTAACCCATTTACTTTGATTAGTCACTGCGTGTCATTTGTTTGTTCGAGGTAACAAACGAATGATCGCCTTCCTTGTATTTTGTCGGTGTTTTCAATACCTCTTGTGTTTTTCCAATTTTCGATCCCGCTCGTGGACGAGCATTCAATCTGAATGCAAACGAGGATCGAGCTGATAACCTCGTTGTCAATGGTACCTTTCTTGTCAATGGTACGTTTCTTGTTAACAATCGACCTACATCTATTCTTTTTTATTCTGGTGCCGATAG